>JAGFBZ010002192.1:0-62879 GCA_018398805.1 Hirundichthys speculiger | reverse complement strand
GACGACCCGCAACCACGCTTCTGGTTTAAGCACAGGTCCCAGCACAGGTGTAGAAAACGAGCAGCCCGGTTAACGGTCCGGTTAACGAGCGGTACCGAAAGACGTTTCTGCTCTGCACGGTCTGATTTTACAAATATATATATTTTGAGTAAAATATGTAGAAGATGTGTCATCGAATCCCCCCCTGAACGAAAAGTGTCTCCAGTTCTGACGATTTTTCGGTTTCTTTGTCGCGTTAACTTGAATCTACGGTCTACGAACTGGACCTCTGCTGCCGCTAGCCTCCAGCAGAGAAGGTTGAAGTTAGCGCCGACACCTACACGGCACCCGCTGGTGCGACCGGGCCTCGAGGCGGGATCAACCGTGCGGCGGCGGCTGTTTTTACAGCTTCGTTTTTTTTATTTAACTCTGGGAGGTTGAGGAGGTTGAGGTTGTGCAGCTGCAGCCAGATGTTGCCGCTGAGCTCTGTGGTTCCTGCAGTCAAAACTATGAGGTTTTTTTTTTTTTTTTTTTTAATACTGTGGTGTGATGATGGTGTCGTCAGACATAAACCAGGCTTCCCAGATATCTTTTTTCTTTTTGAGGTGCTTCCTCTTTGGGACGAGCAGCCAAAGGGAACCTCACGCGGCTGAAACATTGCTTCAGTGTTTCTTTCTGACGGTTGAGTTTGAACCGGCTGACGTGGTACAGCTGGAACAAGGATGTTAATACTCCTCATCCTTTTACTCTGTTTTTTTTTCTTTTGTTTAACGAGTCTCTTATTTTAGTTTAGTGGTTTTACTCGCCGCCTGCTTTCTCCGTGATGAATCTATGGGGAAGTGTAAAAGGGACAAACTTCACCCCTGGAGGTCAGAACCATCAGTCCGTCTCTGGTCAGGATGGACGTGGTGATGTACATACTGGAGGCTCCTCACCATCTTCTCCTCATTTTATCCCCCATAATATACTTCCTAAAGTGTACTCAGAACCTGCATTAAAGTGGTTATAAGACCCCGTGAATCGAACCCGTACACTCCTCCTAACTCGTATATCTTTCCATCTATGCCAACGAGTGCACCTTCTCAGGACTGCTGCATTTAATCTGAAGAAGCTCTTCTGTGGTCGCAGCAGGTCGACGGAGACGCTCGGAGCCACTCGCCCTTCCACAGAAGTTCAAATGTGTTTTTTTTTTTTTTTCTTTTGTAATATTTACTTTTTATATATATCTATCTATCTATAAATATATATGAAAGTGTTTTCTGCTTCTGGTTCTTGGTTTTATCATCTGTTCTGTCTCTAACTGTACATGGTTCATATTAAAGTTGACAAGTTATGCTTTAACAGCAGCCGTGACTCGTTTCTGTGGACGTTGGTGGACGGGTTTAACGGTTTAATGACATCAGATTTACATCTATGCTGAAGTGTTTTTACAGGTTTACACTGATTTTATTTTATCTTTTTAAACACGTACATGTTAACTGCCGACAGGAGAAGTGCAGACCTTCATCTCAGGCTTTGAACAACATATAACTGCATCAATAAATCCTGAATATTCTGAACTGGTTAAACAAAGATCAGATGTTCACATTTATTACAGGAACAAGTCTGGATGTCAGAGCTGAGCGATTTTATATATCAATGTATATCAATATTTTATTGAGTATTGATTTTTCAGCCACGGGTATCGATATTCTAAGCTTCTTTCAAAACCCCCGGTTCTCACCTTTAAAAGCTTGCAAGCAACAATTTGCACTGTTTAAATAAATGAAACACATCTTTTATTAATTTTGTCAAGCATTTGCAAGCTGCCTGTCAGCCATATAGTTAGTGCGTTTACATGGGAAGTTTAATTCCTCTTTAATTCAGAATTAAAACTAAATCCGATTTAAAATAATTAAAAATTACCATGTAAACACCTAATTCTGAATGAAAATGTCCATTTCGAATTAAACTTAATTCCGAAGTAAGTGGCTGGTTTATTCTGATTTTAAATCCCAATAAAAGAATTCCTGTGATGCTGCTGTGATGGACGGAGGATGTGGTTCATCATCGTCTTGGTCTGTTTATAATTTCGTGACAGCTGGGCGAGCATATGAACATAAATCCAGATGTTTCTGCAGCGGCAGTCACGATGCATCCTTGGACTCCTGCAGCGTTCTTGATGACGCCTCCGTGAAGCTGCTGAAGTTTGCAGACGACACCTCTGTCATCGGCCTCATCCATGATGGTGACGGGTCAGCATGTTGGAAAGCAGGTGGATCAGCTGGAGCTCTGGTGCCGTCGGACCAACCTGGAGCTGAACACGCTCAAGACGGTGGAGATGATGGTGGACCTGAGGAGCTCTGACCCCCCCTCCCCCACCGTCCTCAGCAGCTAAACACCCCCACATCATGATGCTGCCACCCCCGTGCTTCACAGCTGGATGGTGTTCTCAGGTCTTTTTCCTCCAGATGTAACGATGGTCATCATGTCCAGACAGTTCAGTTTCAGCTCCATCAGACCAGGACATGTCTCCAGAGATGAAGCTCTGTCCCTGTGAGCATCAACAAACTGTAATCTGTCCTCTGTTCTGTGTTCTTCTGGAGTAATGTCTTCTTCCTGGCTGAGTGGTCCTTCAGTCCAGGTCCCATCGGCCACGAAGAGGAAACATCTGTATCTTCTTTGTTGTGGAGATGTTCCCTCCACAGCGGTGGTCCACCAAGGTTGTTTGAAGGTGGAAAATGACATGAATGATCTGTGTTAATCACAACTCTGTGTTATGCAACTACTCCTACCACAACTATGCAGATGATACTCAGATCTATGTGTCACTGACAGCAGGAGAACATGGGCCTGTAGATTCATTGTGTCACTGCATCGAACAGATCAGTGTGTGGATGCAAAACAACTTTCTCCAGCTAAACTCAGACAAAACTGAAATCATTGTCTGTGGCCCACAGAAACAAAGAGAAAGTGTTATCAGTCACCTTGAGACTCTCTAGAACCTAAAAATCAGGTCAGAAATTTAGGAGTAATATTGGATTCAGACTTGAACTTTAACAGCCACATTAAAGCAATAACATCAGCAGCTTTTTACCATCTAAAAACATTGCCAGAATCAAAGGAATAGTGTCTAAACCAGATTTAGAAAAACTAATCCATGCGTTTGTCTCCACCAGGTTAGACTACTGTAACGGCCTGCTCACTGGGCTCTAAACCAGCTGTAAGACAGCTGCAGTACATCCAGAACGCTGCTGCACGAGTCCTGACTAGAACCAGGAAATACGACCATATTAGTCCAGTCCTGAGGTCTCTGCACTGGTCCTGACTAGAACCAGGAGATACGACCATATTAGTCCAGTCCTGAGGTCTCTGCACTGGTCCTGACTAGAACCAGGAGATACGACCATATTAGTCCAGTCCTGAGGTCTCTGCACTGGTCCTGACTAGAACCAGGAGATACGACCATATTAGTCCAGTCCTGAGGTCTCTGCACTGGTCCTGACTAGAACCAGGAAATACGACCATATTAGTCCAGTCCTGAGGTCTCTGCACTGGTCCTGACTAGAACCAGGAAATACGACCATATTAGTCCAGTCCTGAGGTCTCTGCACTGGTCCTGACTAGAACCAGGAGATACGACCATATTAGTCCAGTCCTGAGGTCTCTGCACTGGTCCTGACTAGAACCAGGAGATACGACCCATTAGTCCAGTCCTGAGGTCTCTGCACTGGTCCTGACTAGAACCAGGAGATACGACCATATTAGTCCAGTCCTGAGGTCTCTGCACTGGTCCTGACTAGAACCAGGAGATACGACCATATTAGTCCAGTCCTGAGGTCTCTGCACTGGTCCTGACTAGAACCAGGAAATACGACCATATTAGTCCAGTCCTGAGGTCTCTGCACTGGTCCTGACTAGAACCAGGAAATACGACCATATTAGTCCAGTCCTGAGGTCTCTGCACTGGTCCTGACTAGAACCAGGAAATACGACCATATTAGTCCAGTCCTGAGGTCTCTGCACTGGTCCTGACTAGAACCAGGAAATACGACCATATTAGTCCAGTCCTGAGGTCTCTGCACTGGTCCTGACTAGAACCAGGAAATACGACCATATTAGTCCAGTCCTGAGGTCTCTGCACTGGTCCTGACTAGAACCAGGAATACGACCATATTAGTCCAGTCCTGAGGTCTCTGCACTGGTCCTGACTAGAACCAGGAAATACGACCATATTAGTCCAGTCCTGAGGTCTCTGCACTGGTCCTGACTAGAACCAGGAAATACGACCATATTAGTCCAGTCCTGAGGTCTCTGCACTGGTCCTGACTAGAACCAGGAAATACGACCATATTAGTCCAGTCCTGAGGTCTCTGCACTGGTCCTGACTAGAACCAGGAAATACGACCATATTAGTCCAGTCCTGAGGTCTCTGCACTGGTCCTGACTAGAACCAGGAATACGACCATATTAGTCCAGTCCTGAGGTCTCTGCACTGGTCCTGACTAGAACCAGGAATACGACCATATTAGTCCAGTCCTGAGGTCTCTGCACTGGTCCTGACTAGAACCAGGAGATACGACCATATTAGTCCAGTCCTGAGGTCTCTGCACTGGTCCTGACTAGAACCAGGAAATACGACCATATTAGTCCAGTCCTGAGGTCTCTGCACTGGTCCTGACTAGAACCAGGAGATACGACCATATTAGTCCAGTCCTGAGGTCTCTGCACTGGTCCTGACTAGAACCAGGAAATACGACCATATTAGTCCAGTCCTGAGGTCTCTGCACTGGTCCTGACTAGAACCAGGAGATACGACCATATTAGTCCAGTCCTGAGGTCTCTGCACTGGTCCTGACTAGAACCAGGAAATACGACCATATTAGTCCAGTCCTGAGGTCTCTGCACTGGTCCTGACTAGAACCAGGAGATACGACCATATTAGTCCAGTCCTGAGGTCTCTGCACTGGTCCTGACTAGAACCAGGAGATACGACCATATTAGTCCAGTCCTGAGGTCTCTGCACTGGTCCTGACTAGAACCAGGAGATACGACCATATTAGTCCAGTCCTGAGGTCTCTGCACTGGTCCTGACTAGAACCAGGAGATACGACCATATTAGTCCAGTCCTGAGGTCTCTGCACTGGTCCTGACTAGAACCAGGAGATACGACCATATTAGTCCAGTCCTGAGGTCTCTGCACTGGTCCTGACTAGAACCAGGAGATACGACCATATTAGTCCAGTCCTGAGGTCTCTGCACTGGTCCTGACTAGAACCAGGAGATACGACCATATTAGTCCAGTCCTGAGGTCTCTGCACTGGTCCTGACTAGAACCAGGAGATACGACCATATTAGTCCAGTCCTGAGGTCTCTGCACCTGGTCCTGACTAGAACCAGGAGATACGACACCATATTAGTCCAGTCCTGAGGTCTCTGCACTGGTCCTGACTAGAACCAGGAGATACGACCATATTAGTCCAGTCCTGAGGTCTCTGCACTGGTCCTGACTAGAACCAGGAAATACGACCATATTAGTCCAGTCCTGAGGTCTCTGCACTGGTCCTGACTAGAACCAGGAAATACGACCGTATTAGTCCAGTCCTGAGGTCTCTGCACTGGTCCTGACTAGAACCAGGAAATACGACCGTATTAGTCCAGTCCTGAGGTCTCTGCACTGGTCCTGACTAGAACCAGGAAATACGACCATATTAGTCCAGTCCTGAGGTCTCTGCACTGGTCCTGACTAGAACCAGGAGATACGACCATATTAGTCCAGTCCTGAGGTCTCTGCACTGGTCCTGACTAGAACCAGGAGATACGACCACATTAGTCCAGTCCTGAGGTCTCTGCACTGGTCCTGACTAGAACCAGGAAATACGACCATATTAGTCCAGTCCTGAGGTCTCTGCACTGGTCCTGACTAGAACCAGGAAATACGACCATATTAGTCCAGTCCTGAGGTCTCTGCACTGGTCCTGACTAGAACCAGGAGATACGACAATATTAGTCCAGTCCTGAGGTCTCTGCACCGGTCCTGACTAGAACCAGGAGATACGACCATATTAGTCCAGTCCTGAGGTCTCTGCACTGGTCCTGACTAGAACCAGGAGATACGACCATATTAGTCCAGTCCTGAGGTCTCTGCACCGGTCCTGACTAGAACCAGGAGATACGACCATATTAGTCCAGTCCTGAGGTCTCTGCACTGGTCCTGACTAGAACCAGGAGATACAACCATATTAGTCCAGTCCTGAGGTCTCTGCACCGGTCCTGACTAGAACCAGGAGATACGACCATAAGCAGCTGATCTTGCTGACCAGGAGGATCAGCTGAGTAAATAAAAGCATGAGACACTGGTCCATCAGTATGGAGCAGCAGACATTTTTCACAACCTCAAGAACACAAGTAAAGTGAAGTGTTTCTACGTGAAGCCGACTGTCAGACTTACGGATGGTGGTGCAGCAGTAGAGAGTCAGCAGCAGCAGCAGCCCTGCGGTGACACCCAGAGTCTTCATGTTTCAGACAGCTTCTGAAATGATCACATCACCACGGTTTAAAGCCGCCTGAACGTCATCTGAATATTCAAAACAGTTCTGAGAAAACACTTTTTTTTTTTCTTACTGTCAGTCAGACGAGTGGTTGGGAACACTGGGTGCTGCTGTCAGATTGGACCACAGATAAGCTGCTTTCACAGTCTGATCAAACTTCCTACAACAAACCATTAAATACTTTACAAAGTCTTTGCATCATCCAGCACATTCAGATCAAAGCGGTTTGTAGATATCAAAGCTGAGATACAAGTCCACTTTACTAAAATAAAGGTCAAACTTTTGAGTACAACTGTTTCCAGCTGTTTCAGTCACGAGGCCTGTTCTCATCCTGAACTCCATGTGGTCATCCTGTCACTGCACATCTGTGAATAAAGTCCACACCTGATTCTTTAGTCATTCTTGAGACAGTTCTGTGTATCAAAGCAGGTAGGTGAATCAACCAGAAGAGCATGAAGATCACCTTCAAATAAAACCTTGAGGTATGACTCCTGACTCTAACATACGAGGATCCATGATTTAAAGTCCAGCCGTGGATTTGAATCTCTGTCTTTCTGCTGGTGCATCCATTAATGGTGTTCAATAAAGAAATAAATGTGCAGTCATGGTTCCCAGTAGAACCCATGAGCCACTTTTCATTTCACAAACCCAATGCAATAAACGTAACTCATAAACCTTTGATGCCATGTTGCACCTGAATGTTCAGGTCAGACTTGCTCAGCAGACCGAACGTCTCTGCAGGTTTTTCTGTGACCAGCATCGGGCGACCTGTGTCGTGAGGTGAAATCATGCTGCCTGATGCACCACAGATCAACAGTTTCCCCCGGTGGTTTTATCTGGTGGTGATGCACTCACATTAGCTGTGGTCACAGAACATGTGCTGCTGCGAGAGCACGAAGACTGGAAACCAGATTTTTATCAGCCTGTGGTGTAAATATGTGCAGGAAATCACCGCATCAACGACTGACGGTGTCCTTATCGCCTCAGATACAAACTTGAGAACTCAATTTTCAATTCAATTCAATTTTATTTGTATAGCGTCTGTTACAATGTCAATTGTCTCTAGGCGCTTTACAGAGACCCAGATCATGACCCCCGAGCAAATATCATTAACTAAAATTATATTAAATCCTAATCAAGGATAATGGCAGATAAAAAAAACTCCCACAGAGGGAGAAAAAAAACCTTTAAGCCAAACAGTGGCAAGAAAAAACTCCACTTTAAGAGGAAGAAACCTTGAGCAGGACCTGGATCATATGGGGGGACCTTCCTGATGAAAACCAGTCGGGTAGAGAAAGAAAAAGAGGGGAGACAGGACAGAGAGAGGATGGAGGACAGAGAGAGGAGAGACACAAATGACTGAATGAAATGACTATATAAACATAAACATAAACAGATGCAGGTAGCAGCACTGAGGTGAGATGGCCAGAGGACCAGGTAGCCGATCACCACGCCAGTCGGCACCCCGAACACATCCACACACACAAGTGGAGGCTTTGGATGGACAGAGGATGTAACTGCAAGTCAGCATGCAACCCAGGAAACTCTGGCCTGCAAATACAGAGAAAAAAAATGGGGACAAAACAGCACAACAAACCACAGGAAAGTAAAGAATATGGAGCACCGTTACAGTAACAAGGTGCTCCCAGGTAATTATGAATGAGCTAGAGGTAGAGGAAGGGAGGAGGAAAGGGAAGGAAAAGGAGAAAAGCAGCGGAGACACCACTCAGCAGATCATGTTGGTGTCCCCCTGCAGCGTAGGCCTATAGCAGCATAACTATGACGAAGCTGTGATTAAGATGATCTTACTGTAGTCTAAGCTACTACAGCTATGGCTATAACTATTAGCCCCTACACACTATAGTTTAGACTAACTGTAGGCTTTACCAAACAAAACTGTTTTCAATTTAGTTTTAAAGATGGAGATGGTATCAGCCTCCTCAACCCAAACTGGTAGCTGGTTCCATAAAAAAAAGTGCCTGGTAGCAGAAGGCCCGTCCTCCAAACCTACTTTTGGATATTCTAGGAACGACGAGTAATCCTGCACTCTGAGAGCGGAGAGCTCTGTTAGGCGCATGGCGTGCTATCAAGTCTTGTAAATAGCGCGGAGCTAGGCCATTAAGGGCCTTATATGCGAGAAGCAGAATTTTAAACTCAATTCAAAATTTCACGGGGAGCCAATGGAGGGAGGCTAACACGAGAGACACGTGATCTCGCTTGCGGATTCCTGTCAGCACCCTCGCTGCTGCATTCTGGATCAATTGAAGGCTATTCAGCGAGCTTTCCGGACATCCTGCTAACAACGCATTGCAATAATCCAGTCTAGAGCTAACAAACGCGTGGATTAATTTTTCAGCATCATTCTGGGAGAGGATGCTCCTGATCTTAGCAATATTTCGGAGATGAAAAAAGGCAGTCTTGCAAACCTGATTAATATGCTGCTTAAATGACATATCCTGATCAAAAATGACTCCAAGGTTTTTCACAGCTGTGCTGGATGCCAGCTTAAACCCAGTTAACATTGAGGGAATGTTTGCAGATGTACAGGGGTTGGACAATGAAACTGGAACACCTGGTTTTAGAGCAAAATAATTTATTAGTATGGTGTAGAGCCCCTTTTGAGCCAATACAGCATAATTTCTTCTTGGGAATGACATATAGAAGTCCTGCTCAGTGGTCAGAGGGATTTGAAGCCATTCTTCCTGCAGGACAGTGGCCAGGTCACTACGTGATGCTGGTGGAGGAAAACGTTTCCTGACTCGCTCCTCCAAAACACCCCAAAGTGGCTCAATAATATTCAGATCTGGTGACTGCAGGCCAAGGGAGATGTTCAACTTCACTTTCATGTTCATCAAACCAATCTTTCACCAGTCTTGCTGGGTGTATTGGTGCATTGTCATCCTGATACACGGGACTGCCATCAGGATACAATGTTTGAACCACTGGATGCACATGGTCCTCCAGAATGGTTCGGTAGTCTCTGGGAGTGATGCGCCCATCCAGCCCAAGTATTGGACCAAGGGAACGCCATGATATGGCAGCCCAAACCATCACTGATCCACCCCTATGCTGCACTTTGGGCATGCATCAGTCTGGGTGGTCCGCTTCTTTGGGGCTTCTAACTCTCCCAGATGTGGGGAAAACAGTAAAGGTGGGCTCATCTTGGATACAATCCAGGTTAGCACCTGAACATCCCTTTCAGACAGCTTCCTCTTGGGTCCACAGTTAATCCTGTTGGATGTGGTTCGTCCTTCTTGGTGGTATGCTGACATTACCCTGGATATCGTGGCTCTGGATACATCACAAAAACTTGGGCCCTGATCGTACACCTCCCGCTAGCTGCTACCCGCTATGCCGTCTCCCTTACTCACATTGTAGGTGTGGCAATGGGCATGTCTTTTGCGCTTTCCGCAAACTCGGTATCTTGCGATCGCGAGTTTAGGGTAGTGGGTGGTGGGTGGTCAGACTACCCGCTACCCGCTTCCACGTATTACTTGCATCAATTTTATTCTCTTGAGGTCAGAGGATGTCTGGTCAGCAGTTGTGGTGGATGTGGGAATAGTCACGGCCAGACACGTCAGTCTGTACAGCTGTGGCATGATCTCATTCAGATGTCTGCTGTGGAGGAAACCAAGGAGATACTTGGGACATTTTCCCTCAAAATCCCTCATGGCTGACATCACAGTCACGTCTGTTTTTAAACAGGTCAGATCATCAAATAGAGCTCTGTGGCTCTGGTGTCAAGCTGGAAAAGGTTGGATGCGGGAATTTATTGCCGATGTTGTCGAGGAGGGACAGGAACATTGATTGTTCCTGATCTTCTGTATCTGGCAGATAAGGTTTTCCAGAATACTGTTGTGGAGTTTCTTGTACTGTGCGCGTATCCCTCTGACCCTCTCCTTGCGCTCGGAGCACCCAAGATGCGCTCAGTGGTAGAAAGTAGAAGTCATCACACCAGTTCTTCTGGCTCAATGGTGTCACAAAACTCTTTCACCGCTGACAGGCAGAACTGATCATCTAATGATTCGTTCTGCAGTATTTTAAAAAGCACATCAGCTGCACCAAGACGCACAGCTGTCCCAGACTGCTGAGAATATGTTCCTGCGGTTCTACCTGAGCGTGTTTACCGGGAGCGCACCAACTATCTGGGACTTTCAGGTAGCTGATAGGAATTGTCTGTGTAAAAATATTTATATGTATATATCAGTGCAGAGGAGGAGGAGGAAGGAAGAGGAGGAAGCTCTACAGCAGAGTCCCAGACGAGCTGCACATGAGAACTGCTCTGATCTGGATGAAAAGACGCTCCATAGCGGTTAGCGGGTAGCACAACCTGCTCTTAAAGGCAATGGCTACTGACGCACTGATTGGTTAAACAGGTGGAACGCCCTAACCACTCCCATGCATAATGTAGCAGGTAGCGCAGGTGGGATAGCGGGTTTAGCAAAGTGGAAGATTGCGTTCTTTGCGGGGGAACGCCCCTCCCGCTACCCGCTATCCCTAAATAGCGGCTTTAGGAGATCTGCCAGAAGATCAGGCCCTTGTTGTCTTGATCACAGATGCGCCAGAAAGACGTGCACCAACAATTTGTCCTCTTTTGAACTCTGATATGTCACCCATGATGTTGCAATATTTTAAGGAAAACTGTGCTCTGACCCTGATAACTGAATCTTCACACTCTGCTTTTACTGGTGCTGTGTGGAATTAATGAGGACTGACCACCAAGCTGGTCCAATCTAGCCATGAAACCCCCCACACTAAAATGACAGGTGTTTCAGTTTCATTGTCCAACCCCTGTATTTTTAGATTTAAATTAAATTTATTTAAATACCTCAGCACTGTGACTTATTTATTGAAGGTCAATAAATTGACTCTTAACTCCATCAGTAGTATTTGTTTTGAGCAGAGTTTCTGCATTTGCTTAAATTTCAGATTTAATTTATAGCAAATCATCATTTTCCTGAATTCTATTTTTTTTAAATAAAGTTTAATAAAGAAATTCACCTTAAAACATATTCACATGTATAGATACACTTGAGTTTTAGTTCGACCCCATTCATGTTGGAGCCGTAGAACTTGCAGGTCTTAAAATATATTTTTGGGTACGTTTTGGTGAGTTTGATTCCCAAACTTCTCTACAGACCCATGTTTGATCAGTCACAGCAGAAAAAACATACATAGCCTTGAATAAACTGTTACTCTGTTCACTTCCTGCTCTCAGCGGAGGCGGACGCTTTTTCTTGAGCTCCTCTCTATCTGACCCTGCTGCGGCTGCTCTTGTCTTGTCAGTGCTTTTTTTGGAGCCTCACACCGATAATATCTAAATCTCTAACCATGGATCTGGTCAGCTGGTCTCTCAATGCAATCGATCAAATTTTCTCATCGAGAAGAGATACAAGAGGAGAGCCCTCGTGTCCCTATGGAACATAGCCGGTTATGTTCAGGATGGATGGGGTAGATTCAGACTGGAATGTCTGGCTCCACTGTTCATTGAGGACACTGAAGATGTCTACATATTTGGATTTATGATCACGGGATTTCTGCTGTTTGCTGTTGGTGGATACCTGATGTATCAGAAAATTAAGCGCACGGAGGCTGCTATCCCTGACCTGTCTGCCGTGCGAGGGGAGGTGAGCCGCGCTGTGAGCGCTCAGACTGTTATGCTTGGCGAGCTGAATCGGAAACTGGATGTGACTCAGAGAGTGAATCACAGACAGGGGATGACTTTTGAACTCATTACGAAAATGGATTCCAACTTGGGAAAACTACATGCACTGCTCAGGGAGAATTGACCTGAAATTTGGCTATTTGGATGGATTCCCACCGAGAACCGAAAACCAGCAAGGACTCAAGGCAGATGGAATCACAGATCAGCCTGACCTAAACAATCTCTCTTATCTGAATCTGGCTCCCCTCACAGCCGGCCTTGGTCACCCAGATATTATGTGTCTCAAGACTCCCCCGCTCCAACAGCACCTGCTTATCAACTACATGATTCATATGCGCACACACATGCACCCCCCCCCCCTCCCCCTCCCCTTTCAATGTCCTAGTTTAATTCTGTTATGCTTAACTTTTGTACTGAGGTCTTTTTTTCTAATCTCACTATGTGCCCCTCAAGGACACGTCGGGAGAGATACTTTTTATTAGCCCCCCCCCCCCCCCCCCCCCTTTCCACATGTTATCTCATTTTCATCTAATATATTGGCAGTGCTGTAATGGCTGCAGCAGCCCCGGTCATCATCAACTCTTGTCCTAAATGTTGTTTGTTTTCTGTATGTTTTCTTGGATGATGAACTGGATGTAACATTTCATTGTGCTGGGACGCTGGCTCAATGACAAATAAAGCTATTCATTCATTCATATTCATTACAGGAACATTTTAACTTGGCTGCACATCAGAACGTTCACATGTACATCATATTAAAAATGATGCAGTTATTAGTAGTAATATGTGAGCAGAGGCCCACTGGAAGGTCTCAGTGGAGCAGACGTGTCTTCTTGTGACGGCCTGGAGAACATCTCTATACTGAGTTAATACTCAGCAGATAACGACATTTCTGATAACTATGATTTCAGAAAATCAAAAAACGAGTTTGAGACAAGAGTTCAGCTGTTATTTCCTGCTATTTAAATATCGATGTGTTAAACAACTTCGGACATATTATCTTTGTATTAGACCACAGCATGTTAAGTTGAGTAAAAATAAAGGAACATTTCATTTTAAAGTAAATAACGTTAATAAGTGCTGACATAACCTTTCAGTTCAGTTTTATTTGTATAGCGTCTGTTACAATGCCAGTTGTCTCCAGGTGCTTTACAGAGACCCAGATCAAACATGTAAATGCTGTGTAGCACAGCTCCCCCTTCATCTCTCCTCTAGTGATGGGTTGATGACGTCATGGAACGTTTCAACACATTGACAAACTGTATTGATACTGTGTCACTGAATACTGACACCTGCTGGACCTTAAAAATCCCTACAGGCAACCGAGTTACCAGATCCATTAAATAGATCTTTTTTTTCCCCATTTTATCAATGGGAGGGACATAGTTTTGTCTGAATATTCTCTCCACCTGGTCTCCTGAACACACAGAATATCCACCTTCCTCCTCTGCATCATGTCCACCAACTCTAGCTTTTCCTGTCATAGTCCCATCATTCAAAGTCAGGTGACCTTCCTGACCTAACCCTCAGGTCAGAAGACACTGTCTAGTGACCCCCTGAGGCTGCATTTCATATGTCTTCAATATTTCTCTCTTTAACCCTGTCTTCCAGTCATAGTATTTCTTGTTTCTCTTTCATAACGTCAGCACACAGTGCAGCTGTGCATCAATCAGCAACAGCTGTTAGCACTGATCAATCAGTTCCTGCTGCACTGAGGATCATTTAAAAGCAGCACCAGTCTGCACCAGCAGTATCAGTGTTTTCTGAACTCTGTATTATTGTAGATATTTAATTTCTGGTGTATTGAGTCAGAATGAGGTGAGTGTAAATTATTGAATATGAGTAGAAGTCTGAACTTTATCATCAGGATTGTCTGTGTCTACAGGGTGTTGTGGGTTTCTTTCCTACTGCTTGGAAGCATCACCTGCTTTCCTCCCCCACAAGGAGGTAAGGTAACACTGATAAAACCCAGTGACCATTTAAGTGACTCTAAAAGCTGGTTTCTTATCTAATTTCTCCTCAGGCAGTTCTGGTGGCTACCCCCCATCGTCCTACTCTGTATCCTCAGGACCAGACACTAAACCTTCTGGACAAGCCAGTGGGTCTGGTGGTTTCAGCAGCTATCCAGGTTCTTACTACAGCAGCTCCAGTACTACTGGGAGTGTTGGCTCCTCTGGTTATGGACCACAACTGTACAGTGGTCAGGATGGTCAGTCTGGAGCTCCAGGAGGCCAACAGGTTACACAGGAGAGCTGGACCTCACCTGAAGGGGAGGAGCCAGTCTTCACTCCTGTAGATGACCAGGATCAAGTGTACGCTTTCAAGTCTCGGTCCCGCTACGGCAAGAAACGACTCGTGTGTGGCGTTGGTTCCGCTACAACCCCAACTGAACCACTTTCATCCCCAGGAGCCAGTATTTCAACACACTGGCAAGACATCTCAACACAGCAAGGGCTTCTGAAGATGCTTCTGGTGAGGCTGCCTCCACTCTACATGTCTCTGTAACTTCTGATGTCTGACCCTCATCTGTCCTGCAGGTCTCCATGTTCTAGAAGACACAACCAACTGAATATTCAATAAATGGCTTTTTATTGATCATATGGAAGTGCAGGCTTGTAATTTCATTTAGCTTTAAATGAACTGGAGAGATGGACAACTTGCCTCCTAATTGCTCCATCGTTGCTTTTGAGCTGGATAAAGGAAGCTCAGTGCTGCACTGTAGCAGTAACACGATGCATTGCAGGAGTATCTCCACCAAAGATGGCATGGGGCCCATGTGCAACACTCAAGTCTAAAATGGTTGTTACACATTTGTAAAATGGAGCAGATTATCCACTTGTGCATCAAGTTCAGCTGCCACACAGGATTTCTGATATTAAACTTTCACTACATGAACACAGGTGTTTTTTTTTGTTTGTTTTTTTTTAAAACATAGCTTAACTCTTTCCTCAAAGGCATAAACTGCCTTAAAATCAAGGACATCAATTCACTGTAAGCAAATGAGAAGAAAACTGTTTGGGAGATGAATACAATCTGATGGGTTTCTTGGTTTGTAGAAAAGTGAAATCACTACTGTCATAGGTGTTTAAAACTGCGTTGAATTTGAAAGTGCAACTGCTCCAAGACTTGGTTTCATTTGCATGGACAGACTGATTAATCTCCATCTTTAAACTAAACTGAAAACTTTTCTGTTCAGTAAAGCCTTAGTCTAAACTATAGTGTGTAGGGGCTAATAGTTATAGCCATAGTTGTAGTAGCTCAGACTAGAGTAGGCTCGTCTTAATCACAGCTTCTTCATAGCTATGCTGCTATAGGCCTACGCTACAGGGAGACACCAGCATGATCTGCTGGGTGGTGTCTCCACTCCTTTTCCTTCCCTTTCCTCCTCCCTTCCTCCTCCTCCAGCTCATAATTACTTGGGAGCACCTTGTTACTGTAACTGCTCCATATTCTTTACTTTCCTGTGGTTTGTTGTGCTGTTTTGCCCCCCCCCCCCCCCCCCCTTTTTTTTTTCAGTGTATTTCCAGGCCAGAGTTTTCTGGGTTTCATGCTGACTTGCAGTTCCATCCTCTGTCCATCCCGGGGTTCTCCTCCACTTGTGTTCGGGGTGCTGACTGGCGTGGTGATCGGCAACCTGGTCCTCTGGCCATCTCATCCCAGTGCTGCTACCTCCATCTGTTTGTTTA
The DNA here is from genome assembly GCA_018398805.1 of Hirundichthys speculiger. Lineage (NCBI taxonomy): Eukaryota > Metazoa > Chordata > Actinopteri > Beloniformes > Exocoetidae > Hirundichthys > Hirundichthys speculiger. Next base: position 47,019 of record JAGFBZ010002192.1, on the reverse strand, counting down.
TATGGTCATATTTAGTCATTTGTGTGCTCTCCTCTCTGTCCTGTCTCTCCTCTCCTTTTCTTTCTTTACCCGGATGGTCTTCGGCAGGAAGGTCCCCCCATATGATCCAGGTCCTGCTCAAAGTTTCTTTCTCTTAAAGTGGAGTTTTTCCTTGCCACTGTTTGGCTTAAAGGTTTTTTTTTTTTTTACTTGCCATTATCCTTGATTGGATTTAATATAATTTTAGTTAATATATGCTCTGGGTCTCTGTAAAGCACCTAGAGACAATTGATATTGTAACAGACGCTATTGAACTGAATTGAATTGAACCAAGACTTGCTTCCTCTTGTATTCTGACAGGCCACTGCAGAAAAACCCTGTCCCAGTGTTACATGACTGGTTTCTGGTTGTCATCTAGCATCTTTACATTAACATGCTAACTGTGTGTTCAGAACAAACATTTGTTCATATGTATATTTTCCATTTGTAAATTGTGCTGCTGCAACACTAACTCCCTTGTGGGATCTCTAATGTGAGAGATGTAGGGGAAAAAGGGATCTGCCTGTCAATCACGTGTCTGAGTGGATCAGTGGTGGTGCTGTTATCTACCTTATAGGACGTCTCAGGTTCAAATTCCTGATCCGTGGAAGGTGGGACTTTTCATTTCACAGCTATGGTAAGATGGTGCCAGTATAGCATTTATGATTGAATGTCCTTTATTCTGAGATCCCACATCAGATTGGACTGATACTTGGTGAGACATTCCCAGATGGGATCCTCTTAGCCTGATGACAAGAGTCTTCAGTCCAGAGTTTTTCCTTCTGCAGGAGATGTCATGGCTCAGTGGAGCACACCTCTATCAGAGGGGGTAGATCATCTCTGTCCTGACAGAACATGCAAATTTGCATCACACTTTAGTGATGTTACGAGGCGTGCCGAGGCTTCGAAGCGTGTATCGAGTAGTGGAGGGAGCATTTCCGGGAAGTGCGTATCGAGGCTTGCTTCGTTTAGGGGAGGAGGCGAAAGCGATGACGTCCGAAGCTTCGCTGCCCGGCTGTACCACGTGACTGCTTTGAGAAACGGTTCAGATTTTGGCGCGGGGTTTGACAGCTCTATAAACGCCACAGGCTCCATTCAAAATGTGGGTTTTTGTAGGCGAGTTGCGGTTAGTTCAGAGTGTGGATAGAATTTGGATAGCTTGGATTCTAGAATTTGGATAGCGTTTATATAGTTTGTGGTAGTTCAGTATATAGTTTGGAGAGTTTAGGAGAGAGAGAGAGAGAGTAGATTTAGGAAATGAGGACAGGATAGAAGGAGGATTTCCCCCATGTGGGAACATTTTGACTTGATTAGTCCAAATAACGTAAGCTGTATATACCATTATTTTAGATGCATTAGGTTTGCTTGTGAAGAATTGTACATGATGGCACATACATTTTTATGCAGCCCAGCATCCTCTGTGCCATGTGAAAGGGTGTTCTCCAAGGCTGGAGAGATTGTGTCTAAAAAAAAAAAAGGAATCGATTAAAACCAAAAACTGGAAAAATTGCTATTTCGGAATAAAAATGCATAAAATTACCCCTTTAATGGTCATCAGTGTCCAAGTTGCACAAGCATATTCAATGCGCCCCCTCCGTAGTTCCACAAGCACTTTCACTGTTCTCTGCCCAAATAAGCTCAGGTCATTTTCTTAAAATGACAAAAAAAAAAAAAAAACACACAACATGCTGTATCTGATACTACTTTGGGAAACGGATTTCAAACAAATTATGCACTTGATCATTTATGTAGACCAATTATTTGGTCATACACATTTTGTTATTCACAGTCATTCACAAGAGCCATAACTGATACATAAAATTAATGCATCACATCTTAAGAATCAGATGGCTGTGATTATAAACCTGACCAGTAGGTGGTTTCATGTGCATTTGAAGCTTCAAGAAATGAACCCTTTCTAGAACCAACTGGCTGAAGTGGAACAATGAGTCATCTTGCCATCACTAACACACTCGCTTCACAGTGCAATAATTCAGTTACCTTTTACTTCATGCAGCTGTGATCAAGTGAAAGCCAGATTATTTTCTGTACTCAGGATTTTGAAGTCAAGTCTTTTGTGGTTAGGGCAGCTTTTTTCCATTTTCTAAAGTCTAGAAGGTTTTTGACTATTCAGCTGTATGTTGCAATGAAACAGTATTTAACCGTTTAAAGTTGGAAGGAACCAAGATGTTAACAAAGCCCTTCATCTGTAAGAGCAGCCTTGTCTCAAATTCACTGAAGTCTTTAAACACTTGCTGACCTCCCAACCAATTATACACTTCTCTGAAAAGCTCTTTATTTGGGGTTGGAAATATTCATCTAAACTGAGATTGTGTCACCATTTACCCAGCCTCACATCTGACGCCATCTAAATGTTCCCTGCCACAACAACTTCTGAAGAGGCTGGCCCTCATGCACAAATGAAAAAGCTGCTCCAGTTGACTGAAGTCAAGCTCATTTTATGTTTCAGCATTGCACATGGGCCCCACGCCATCTTGGTGTAGATACTGTGTTGTAGCTAGAACATGATACTGCTACAGTGCAGCGCTGAGCTTCCTTTATCCAGCTCAAACCTGATGGAGCAACTAGAGGGCCAGTTGTCCATCTCACCAGTTCATTTCAAGCTAAATGAAGTTACAAGCCTGCACTTCCACATGATCAATAAAAAGCCATTTATTGAATATTCAGTTGGTCATCTCTTCTAGAACATGGAGACCTGCAGGACAGATGAGGGTCAGACATCAGAAGTTGCAGAGACATGTAGAGTGGAGGCAGCCTCACCAGAAGCATCTTCAGAAGCCTTTGCTGTGTTGAGATGTCTTGCCAGTGTGTTGAAATACTGGTCAACACACTTTCAGGTTTGTTAAGCCAGCTCACCCAAAGAAAGCCTGGCTGTGTCGAACTTGCTTCGTGGTACACCCCTCTTGACAAGATAAGGGGACTCACTCCTACATACATAACGATGAGTAGCCGCTGTTAGCATGCGATAGCGAGAGAAAACCGGGGGACGAATAGCCTTGAAGCTTCAGGCAGGGGGTTGGTTATGTAAGACTGTGAACGTGGACCAGTCAGAACGATACTCTGTTAATGTGATTACGCATGCCACTGGAAAACCAATCGTGAATGTTATGTAAATATGATTATGCACGCCCTACTGTGTGAAACCAATCAGGACGTGTGAATCCTGAATAAACAAGGACTTTAGGGGCTGAAGCAAGTCAGGTGTGGCCAGCCAGTGGGCCTAAAATTGGGTTTTGAGAGAAATAGCGTTCATTCTGTGGAGTGTTCTTTGAAGGATGATCGGCTGGGACCAGGAGCTAACCACCTCAAGGAATTTTACTGGGAAATGTATTCTTCAAGACAAGAACAGAGTGTTAAGTTCCACTCTCTGTTCCCTCCAAAAGGACACGTTGACAACTCGATTTCAACTTGATCAACTTTTATTTCCAACTTCAAACATTTGTTGGTTTGATTTTAGTTGATCTTCGGTTTAACATCAGGTTGTAAACCTTCAAAACAGAAACAAAATGTTAACAAATTAAACAAAGATTCCCAACAATGTTTTACAAATGCTTTTAAACTTTCAAACAATGTTTTAAACAATGTAAAATAGTTTTAATTTTCCTAATAGTTGTTTAAAACCTAATGTTTCTAAACATTTAAATTTTCTAAACATTTAAATTGCAAACAGGTTTTTTAAGACTTGTTTTTTAAACACAACCTTTAAACCCCAAATAAGTTTTAAACACTAAAGAAATGCATTACTTGTTATTAAGGAATGTTGACATTTTAATTAAATATAACCATTTTAAGTGACTCAAAAAGAACTCAAAGATGCAGTGGTTCGACTTGAACCCTGTAGCAATTAAAGAAGTTATTTAAGCAAATTAATAAGACTTTCATGTACAATCCTAAGCATCTTAAACTAGGCATTCCAACCGGCATAAAATGAACAAGAATATTTACCGACCATTGGTGTGTTGGAGAAACTCCTAGAGTAGAGCTTGCGGTTGCTGTTATCTTGCAATTCGTTTGTAGAATGTGACTGTGAGAGCCTCCATGACTATTCAGGTGCACTCAATCATCAATCGGCGGCCATTTTGCTGGTGGACTCTGGGGATTGTAGTTTACTATGGTGCTGGCCATGTAGTTTTCCCACCATATATGGGACAGGATTGACACTTGAACTCCCTTTTCAAGTTTCAACTCCACACAGAGAAAGAAGACGTTCGGAACGGAATAACTATTTTCCCAATTTTTGAGGAACATATTTGGAGCTTTTCAGATTTTCCCAAGCTCACTGCAGGAGAGGAGATGGAGCTGGATACCAGAGTTCCAGGAACACCCACCCTGTTATTGGAAGGACCTGCCTCGACACCTCGCTCCGCAGCCTTGGATAAGAGCAATCTGGCCACTTGCTCATAACAAACCAGCCTGAATCCATACAAATGAACAAATGAAATTAGAATTATAAGCAAACCAACATGAATCAAATCAAATAAATGAGATTGGAATTATAAAATTACAGTACTTCCAACCAGCCAGGATTCCATGGAAATAACTGGAATTACAAGCCACGGCCTGGATTAACACAGAACGGAGTTGTCAGCTGTGGCATTATTGTGGAGTATTAGAGTTTGTTTTCCAATGTTCAATCAATGTTTAATCAATGTTTAATCAATGAAATGCTGTTGCTTAACCCTGCTAACCTGTTTAATAAATATAAAATTAACACAAGACGTTGTGGTTGATATTGAAACTGTCCCTACAAGTGTACACAGGTGTGTCTCTGCGTAACAACACAGGTTCTGATTAGTTACTCTAGCCCCCTATTGTCACAGACCCTTGGGGCTTGCTGTCCAAGCCACTAAACTTAACCTAGCCGGTAACAAGAGCCCAAATCATAAGGGGGGAGCTGCAGTCTGGGGTGCCGAAAAGGGGGGATAAAGGATACGGATTATAGGGGCCCATGATTGAGGGGGGCCCAGAGAGGCCCCTAATGATGATCAAAAATAGCATCAACAAATTTCGCCGCTGTGTTGGGGGGCCCTGTAAAGATTCTTTTCATGGGGCCCAAAATCCCTAGCGGCGCCCCTGGCTGCAGTTAACAAATGTGGCTGATAACAGTACCTAAAGCCAGACTATTCCTTTAGGGTAGTTATCAGAGTAGGCGGGGTAGACATTTGGATGGATTGATGCAGTGAGAGCTAGGCGAATCTTAAACAAAGTTTAAACAAAGTTGAGGAATCCTAGTGAGGTGAACCCCCCGAGGCTGCAACTTTGAGCCCGAAGGATGGAGAGCTGGTCCCGGTGACAGACTCTGCTGGTTAGAGACTGAAACCGTCACCTGGGGGGATCTAACAATATGCAGAGAAAATGGGGTGCAAAAACAAAAAGTGGGGACTGTGATATTAAAACTGCATTTTGGGGCCTTATTGTATAATGCTTGTTCAAAAGTCCATGACTTATACTCTAGATTCTGGTCTGTTGAGGGCCATCGCTTCTGTTTATCATTTTGGCTCCACTAAGTCTGCTATGTTTTGACATGTAGGCGTCTAGACCAGCCTTTCTTAACCGGGGTGTCGGAGCACACTGGGGTGTCGTCTGGCTGCTTCAGGGGTGTCGTCAAAAAAATGACCTATTCTGACATTTCATATACAGTGGTACCTCTACTTACGAACGTTTTTACATAGGAAATTTTCAGGTTACGAATCACCTCAAAGGGAAAATATTGCCTCTCATTACGAAAGAAATTTCAGGATACGAAAGGCAGAAATACAGTAGCGCTGCTACTTGCAGCTCCCAGAGTTTACAGAACGTAAACATAGCTGTTGGCTCTGTATCTCGGTTTGAAAGCGGTGCGTCCAAGCTGCTCTACCATTGGCTATCGCTTAGCATCTTCCTGACATCCCATTCGCTAGGACGGTCCCTTGTCTGTATGAGTGTAAACCAGCAACCCAGATAAACCAACAATTTTTACCTCTGTCTGCCTGTCTGTGTTCAAGATCACTCAAAAAGTTATGGATGGATTTTGATTTTTGGATTGAGTTTTCAGAAATGTTAAAAGGAAGAACTGATTTCATTTTGGGTGTGATCCGGAAGAAATCCTCGATTCTGGATCACTTTCAAATTTTCGATAATTGTTGCGTTTAGTGGAGGTCTGAGTGCTTTTCTAGTTCTAACATGTATTTCTTACAGGTTTTTTGTTATGTCATTTCATGTATTATTTATATAAAAAAATGATGTTTGAATTTTGGGGGGCTTGGAACGGATCAGGGCATTTACATGGAAAACGCGTCTCTACTTTTTCAGGTTACGAAACTACTTCCAGAACCAATTAATTTCGTAAGTAGAGGTACCACTGAATAAATATATGAATGGATACATAAATACATACTTTTTGCCTATGAATGAATAAATAAATAAGATACATATTGGACATGAAATGAATAATAAAAATATGTCTCACATGCCCATTTCCCAATGTTAACAACGTCAGTACGGGATCAGCGTAAGGTCAACGTGACTGCCCAGTTAGCTTACGTCGTAATATCATTTAACCGCTGGAATTTTATTTCACAGATACCAAAGAGAACTTTTTAGCAGCATCATGGATGGTTTTCTAAAAAAAAAAAGCCCCACAGGAACGGAACATCACAGAGGAGCCAACTTCTTCATCAAGCCTTCATCCACCAGCTCTGAATCTGCTCCATAGCTAGCAAAGGTAGCTGCTAGCGATAAGGCTAAAAAGAGGCAATACAAGGATAATGGATGGAAGCAAGAACATCACGGATGAAAAGAAGCTTTCCTGCTGAGGCCTACTCTGGTGCAGTTATCCTGTTCAGGTTATTTAAACAAAATAAACGGGGCATATGCATTTACAGTCGGAGCGATGCAGTTTGGCTTTGGATTATATTTTACTCTGGGGTGTCGTGAGGTTTTATTAACTTTTGAAAGGTGTTGTGACTGAAAAAAGGTTGAGAAAGGCTGATCTAGAGAACTTATCCTAAGGTCCTGATGTTTTCATGTGATGTTTAAAGATGGCTGTTTCCTATTGGCAATTTGTCATTTTTGATCATCCTGCATTCTGTGATGTGAGTTAAATGACCTCTCAATTTTGTATACAAACTGGAGAATAAACCAAGTTTGCACCTCTGTCATAGTCTAGTACATTGTTTAACTGCTGATTAACTGCCTCACTAGAACACATTATAGTGTATATAATTATAAATAAGATATACCCGAATTTACAAATTACAATGGTTCCTTTAGATTTTCTTGTGTATCATTTTAAAGGGTTTAATAATCTTCTGTGATTATTGACTGGAAAACTGAAACTGACCATCAAGAAAAAAATGTAGCACAATTAACACAAATATCAAAATGAACAGAATAAGTCAGTGTCTCTATAATAGATGTCATGCTGCAGTAATATCAAATCAAATCAAACTTTATTTATATAGCACTTTTCATACATTAAAAATGCAACCCAAAGTGCTTCACAAAATAAAACAAACAGGATCATAACAGATAATAACCTCCCAGTATGGAGGGCCCCCATGAGGAAACACTGGAGCTGAAAACTAAAATATTAAAGACAATGAAAAAAAAATAAAAAGGATAAAAACAGACAGTAGGTAAAATAATAATAAAATGTAATGTATAAAATGTGAAAATGTAAAAGTTTACAATTTATAAATAAAATGTTAAAATTTAATGATAATAAAATGCAAAGACTTCAAATAATTTTATAATAATTATAATTATTTATAATAATTTTAAAATAATTGAAATCAATTAGATTAAGAACAGAAGAATAGAAGATCTAAGAGTAAAAGAATCATGTAAAAGCCAGGAGGCCTGGTGGGTCTTGAGCTTCCTTTTAAAAATCTCAACAGTCTCTTTGGTCCTGATGTTCTCCTCCAGGCTGGTCCACAGATGAGGACCAGAACCAGGACCAGAACCTCCAGGCTGGTCCACAGATGAGGACTAGAACCAGGACCAGAACCTCCAGGCTGGTCCACAGATGAGGACCATAATGGCTGAATGCAGCCTCACTGTGGGTTTTTGTTCTAATTCTTAGTTTGATTAAAAGGCCAGTACCAGAGGACCTCAGGGTCCGCGAGGGTTGATATGATAAAAGCAGGTCAGATAAATAAGATGGCCCAAGACCATTAAGACATTTAAAAACCAACAAAAGAACCTTAAAGTCCATCCTGAAACACACGGGGAGCCAATGCAGCGATATGACATCTCTGCTGATGTCACTCTGTTCAGGTCCTCTCAACTAAGTTTACAGAGGTGGCCCTGCTAAATGTTCATCTCTGAACAAGTCATTCTTAATGATTTTATCACTGATAATAGTCTTGATTTTATGATTTTAATGGAAGCCTGGTTAGCCAATAGTAACAGGTTCTCATTGAGTCAGCTTCTTTGAGCTGCTTGGTGCTATTACAACAGAATTCAACCATGTTGTCAAAGCTGATGATTTTAACATTCCTGTTCATGAGCCTACAGACAAAACCGCTTGTGAATTAAACCTTTTATCTGTTACAACATGTGAAAGACGCCACGCACAAACGAGGGGACATGCTGGACTTGGTAACGAGCAGGGCTGTTGATATTTCTAACACTGCTGTCAAGGATGTCCACCTTTCTGACCACTTCTGTGTTATTTGAAATGCATTTTTTTCCCCAGTCACTCATATGGAGTCAGTTTCTATAAGGAAACGTTATATAACTAAACAGACTGCTCACCTTTTTATGGAAGTCATGTCTACGTCAGTGGGCCCAAGGTTCGGGTCTGCTGATGTGCTTCTTGATCATTTTAAATGTGATTTTTTTTTCTTTGTCCCCCCAAAGAAATTTGAGTTTTACTTTATTTGCTTTTGTCTTCAGTCACATCTATAAACTGGTATTTTGGAAGTCAAAGTGAAAACACAGTCATTAAATAAATTCCAATCATTTTATGACATCTTCATACAATTAATGGAGTAACATACAAATGCTGATAATAATATTCAACAGGATAACAGCCACTAACAATCCCACATGGCCTTTTAGGAGAAGCAACAAACTTGTACAATTTTACCACAAAGTCTGAACTCACCAAAATTTGGAAATCCAGATATCATTCTGATATATGTTTTTGATAGACTCTAGTTTTAAACACTTGAAATTGACCCCTTATAATCCCACAGTCTGTGATTCTTGTCTTAAGCCCATCTAAGAAGGAAAATCAAAATAACACCTCAACTCTCATTCACAGGAGGCTACAGCCCTCAAGGTTCAACCACAAGTTCATATTTTCAAAAAAAGTTGTCCATTTAACTCAAGATTAAAAGCAGTTTGTTAGATCGGGCAGGCCAGGTTACTACTATCAGCTTGAAATTGATAAGAATAAACCAGATACAATAAAATCAAGATGTAACATCAGGTTATTATTTTTTATCATTTTCATTCATGATGAGTGGACCGGACACAAAAAGATATGAGAAAATATTTTTCAAGGTTTTGCTCAAATCAGAGATTCACACATTCATTTTCTGGTAGCAGTGGTGTATTGAAGATATTTAGAGTCATTGGCTCCTCCCACCTGTAACTCATCACACATGTGTCCACTTAATTTGACATGAAGGGAAAGGCTATAAAATGCTTGTGAGTAACCTTTGTGTCTTACCGTTCACTGACTAGCTTTGTTTTTGATTTGATAGTAACTGACATATGGGACTGGGTTGGTTACCAAGGGTAACTGGTGATATGGGAACTGTCATAAAGTGAGTGAAGAACTTTCTTCTTCATTTGTATGTATGAGTTTTGCTTGTTAAATTCCTATAATTTGTGTATTCCAGGTTGCTGCTGCTGTTCTTGCTTGCTGTCACAAGGCAGGAAGTCAAAGGTCAGATTGTTAAATAAGACTGTTTATATGTTTATATTATTGAATTTAGTAAATAACTTGAATATTTACTCTATAGCCAAGAGCACTGGGTATTCTAGGAATGATGGACATAAAGAAATGTTGGTTTCTGGCAGTCAACCAGCTTCCTACTTGACCTGGGTACCCATGAAGGATGGCTATCCTTCCAGTAGGGCTGAGTTTCCCCAGTATCAAAGCTACCCACCCAAGGTCCCCCAGCAGTGGCAAGGTTACCCGTCCAAAGTCTCTCAGCAGGAGGAGCCTGGCCACTTGCCCAAGGTGCCCCAGCATCCCCAGGTCCCCCAGGAGGAGCAACCCAGCTACCCGCCCAAGGTGCCCCAAGTTCCTCAGCAGTGGCCACATTATCCGCCTAAGGTGCCCCAGCATCCCCAGATTGCTGAGGAGGAACCAGGTTACCTGCCCAAGCAATGGCTAGGCTACCAACAAAAGGTGCCCCAGGTCCCCCAGCAGGAACGAATCCGCTACCCGCCCAAGGTGCCCCAGGTCCCCCAGGAGGAGCCCAGCTACCCGCCCAAGGTGCCCCAGGTCCCCCAGCAGGAGCCCAGCTACCCGCCCAAGGTGCCCCAGGTCCCCCAGCAGGAGCCCAGCTACCCGCCCAAGGGGCCCCAGGTCCCCCAGCAGGAGCCCAGCTACCCGCCCAAGGTGCCCCAGGTCCCCCAGCAGGAGCCCAGCTACCCGCCCAAGGTGCCCCAGGTCCCCCAGCAGGAGCCCAGCTACCCGCCCAAGGTGCCCCAGGGTCCCCCAGCAGGAGCCCCAGCTACCCGCCCAAGGTGCCCCAGGTCCCCCAGCAGGAGCCCAGCTACCCGCCCAAGGTGCCCCAGGTCCCCCAGCAGGAGCCCAGCTACCCGCCCAAGGTGCCCAGGTCCCCCAGCAGGCCCAGTCCCCCAGCAGGAGCCCAGCTACCCGCCCAAGGGGCACCAGGGTCCTCAGCAGTGGCCACAGTATCCACCCAAGGGGCCCCAGCATCCCCAAGAGCCAAGCTACCCGCCCAAGGGGCCCCAGCATCCCCAAGAGCCAAGCTACCCGCCCAAGGGGCCCCAGCATCCCCAAGAGCCAAGCTACCCGCCCAAGGGGCCCCAGCATCCCCAAGAGCCAAGCTACCCGCCCAAGGGGCCCCAGCATCCTCAAGAGCCAAGCTACCCGCCCAAGGGGTCCCAGCATCCCCAGGTCCCCCAGCAGGAGCCCGGCTACCCGCCCCAGGGCCCTCAGCATTGGCCACAGTACCCACCCAAGGCGCCCCAGGGTCCTCAGCAGTGGCCACAGTATCCACCCAAGGTGCCCCAGGAGCCCAGCTACCCACCCAAGGTGCCCCAGCATCCCCAAGAGCCCAGTTACCCACCCAAGGCGCCCCAGGGTCCTCAGCAGTGCCCGCAGTATCCACCCAAGGTGCCCCAGGAGCCAAGCTACCCACCCAAGGTGCCCCAGCATCCCCAAGAGCCAAGCTACCCGCCCAAGGGGCCCCAGCATCCCCAGGTCCCCCAGCAGGAGCCCAGCTACCCACCCCAGGGTCCTCAGCATTGGCCACAGTACCTAACCCAGGAGCCCAGCTACCCACCCAAGGTGCCCCAGCATCCCCAAGAGCCCAGCTACCCACCCAAGGTGCCCCAGGGTCCTCAGCAGTGGCCACAGTATCCACCCAAGGTGCCCCAGGAGCCTGGCTACCCGCCCAAGGGGCCCCAGCATCCCCAGGTCCCCCAGCAGGAGCCCAGCTACCCACCCCAGGGTCCTCAGCATTGGCCACAGTACCTAACCCAGGAGCCCAGCTACCCACCCAAGGTGCCCCAGCATCCCCAAGAGCCCAGCTACCCACCCAAGGTGCCCCAGGGTCCTCAGCAGTGGCCACAGTATCCACCCAAGGTGCCCCAGGAGCCTGGCTACCCGCCCAAGGGGCCCCAGCATCCCCAGGTCCCCCAGCAGGAGCCCAGCTACCCGCCCAAGGTGCCCCAGGTCCCCCAGCAGGAGCCCAGCTACCCGCCCAAGGTGCCCCAGGTCCCCCAGCAGGAGCCCAGCTACCCGCCCAAGGTGCCCCAGGTCCCCCAGCAGGAGCCCAGCTACCCGCCCAAGGTGCCCCAGGGTCCTCAGCAGTGGCCACAGTATCCACCCAAGGTGCCCCAGGAGCCAAGCTACCCGCCCAAGGGGCCCCAGCATCCCCAAGAGCCAAGCTACCCGCCCAAGGGGCCCCAGCATCCCCAAGAGCCAAGCTACCCGCCCAAGGGGCCCCAGCATCCCCAAGAGCCAAGCTACCCGCCCAAGGGGCCCCAGCATCCCCAAGAGCCAAGCTACCAGCCCAAGGGGCCCCAGCATCCCCAGGTCCCCCAGCAGGAGCCCGGCTACCCGCCCCAGGGCCCTCAGCATTGGCCACAGTACCCACCCCAGGTGCCCCAGGTCCCCCAACAGGAGCCCAGCTACCCGCCCAAGGTGCCCCAGCATCCCCAAGAGCCCAGCTACCCACCCAAGGCGCCCCAGGGTCCTCAGCAGTGGCCACAGTATCCACCCAAGGTGCCCCAGGAGCCCAGCTACCCACCCAAGGTGCCCCAGCATCCCCAAGAGCCCAGCTACCCACCCAAGGCGCCCCAGGGTCCTCAGCAGTGGCCACAGTATCCACCCAAGGTGCCCCAGGAGCCAAGCTACCCACCCAAGGTGCCCCAGCATCCCCAAGAGCCAAGCTACCCGCCCAAGGGGCCCCAGCATCCCCAGGTCCCCCAGCAGGAGTCCAGCTACCCCCCCCAGGGTCCTCAGCATTGGCCACAGTACCCACCCCAGGAGCCCAGCTACCCACCCAAGGCGCCCCAGGGTCCTCAGCAGTGGCCACAGTATCCACCCAAGGTGCCCCAGGAGCCCGGCTACCCGCCCAAGGGGCCCCAGCATCCCCAGGTCCCCCAGCAGCAGCCCGGCTACCCGCCCAAGGGGCCCCAGCATCCCCAGGTCCCCCAGCAGGAGCCCGGCTACCCGCCCCAGGGTCCTCAGCATTGGTCACAGTACCCACCCCAGGTGCCCCAGGTCCCCCAGCAGGAGCCCAGCTACCCGCCCAAGGGGCCCCAGCAGGAGCCCAGCTACCCGCCCAAGGGGCCCCAGCAGGAGCCCAGCTACCCGCCCAAGGGGCCCCAGCATCCCCAGCAGGAGCCCAGCTACCCGCCCAAGGGGCCCCAGCATCCCCAGCAGGAGCCCAGCTACCCGTCCAAGGGGCCCCAGCATCCCCAGCAGGAGCCCAGCTACCCGCCCAAGGGGCCCCAGCATCCCCAGCAGGAGCCCAGCTACCCGCCCAAGGGGCCCCAGCATCCCCAGTTCTCCCAGCAGCAGTCAGGCTACCTGCCCAAGGCCCCCCAGCAGGAGCCCAGCTACCCGCCCAAGGTGCCCCAGCATCCCAAGGTCCCCCAGCAGGAGCCCGGCTACCCGCCCAAGGGGCCCCAGCATCCCCAGCAGGAGCCTGGCTACCCGCCAAAGGGGCCCCAGCATCCCCAGCAGGAGCCCAGCTACCCGCCCAAGGGGCCCCAGCATCCCCAGCAGGAGCCCAGCTACCCGCCCAAGGGGCCCCAGCATCCCCAGCAGGAGCCCAGCTACCCGCCCAAGGGGCCCCAGCAACCTCAACAGGAGCCCAGCTACCCGCCCAAGGGGCCCCAGCATCCTCAACAGGAGCCCAGCTACCCGCCCAAGGTGCCCCAGGTCCCCCAGCAGGAGCCCAGCTACCCGCCCAAGGTGCCCCAGCAGGAGCCCAGCTACCCGCCCAAGGGGCCCCAGCTTCCCCAGTTCTCCCAGCAGGAGCCCGGCTACCCGCCCAAGGGGCCCCAGCAGGAGCCCGGCTACCCGCCCAAGGGGCCCCAGCAGGAGCCCAGCTACCCGCCCAAGGGGCCCCAGCAGGAGCCCAGCTACCCGCCCAAGGTGCCCCAGCATCCCCAGTTCTCCCAGCAGCAGTCAGGCTTCCTGACCAAGGCCCCCCAGCAGGAGCCCAGCTACCCGCCCAAGGTGCCCCAGCATCCCCAGTTCTCCCAGCAGCAGTCAGGCTACCTGCCCAAGGTCCCCCAGCAGGAGCCCGGCTACCCGCCCAAGGGGTCCCAGCATCCCAAGCAGGAGCCCAGCTACCCGCCCAAGGGGCCCCAGCATCCCCAGCAGGAGCCCAGCTACCCGCCCAAGGGGCCCCAGCAGGTGCCCAGCTACCCGCCCAAGGGGCCCCAGCATCCCCAGCAGGAGCCCAGCTACCCGCCCAAGGGGCCCCAGCATCCCCAGCAGGAGCCCAGCTACCCGTCCAAGGGGCCCCAGCATCCTCAACAGGAGCCCAGCTACCCGCCCAAGGGGCCCCAGGTCCCCCAGCAGGAGCCCAGCTACCCGCCCAAGGGGCCCCAGCATCCCCAGCAGGAGCCCAGCTACCCGCCCAAGGTGCCCCAGCATCCCCAGTTCTCCCAGCAGCAGTCAGGCTACCAGCCCAAGGCCCCCCAGGAGGAGCCCAGCTACCTGCCCAAGGTGCCCCAGCATCCCAAGGGGCCACAGCAGGAGCCCGGCTACCCGCCCAAGGGGCCCCAGCATCCCCAGCAGGAGCCCAGCTACCCGCCCAAGGGGCCCCAGCATCCCCAGTTCTCCCAGCAGCAGTCAGGCTACCTGCCCAAGGCCCCCCAGCAGGAGCCCAGCTACCCGCCCAAGGTGCCCCAGCATCCCCAGTTCTCCCAGCAGCAGTCAGGCTTCCTGCCCAAGGCCCCCCAGCAGGAGCCCAGCTACCCGCCCAAGGGGCCCCAGCATCCCCAGCAGGAGCCCAGCTACCCGCCCAAGGTGCCCCAGCATCCCCAGTTCTCCCAGCAGCAGTCAGGCTTCCTGTCCAAGGTCCCCCAGCAGGAGCCCGGCTACCCGCCCAAGGGGCCCCAGCATCCCCAGCAGGAGCCCAGCTACCCGCCCAAGGGGCCCCAGCATCCCCAGCAGGAGCTCAGCTACCCGCCCAAGGGGCCCCAGCAGGAGCCCAGCTACCCGCCCAAGGGGCCCCAGCATCCCCAGCAGGAGCCCAGCTACCCGTCCAAGGGGCCCCAGCATCCTCAACAGGAGCCCAGCTACCCGCCCAAGGGGCCCCAGGTCCCCCAGCAGGAGCCCAGCTACCCGCCCAAGGTGCCCCAGCATCCCCAGTTCTCCCAGCAGCAGTCAGGCTACCTGCCCAAGGCCCCCCAGGAGGAGCCCAGCTACCCGCCCAAGGTGCCCCAGCATCCCAAGGGGCCCCAGCAGGAGCCCGGCTACCCGCCCAAGGGGCCCCAGCAGGAGCCCAGCTACCCGCCCAAGGGGCCCCAGCATCCCCAGTTCTCCCAGCAGCAGTCAGGCTACCAGCCCAAGGCCCCCCAGCAGGAGCCCAGCTACCCGCCCAAGGGGCCCCAGCATCCCCAGCAGGAGCCCAGCTACCCGCCCAAGGTGCCCCAGCATCCCCAGTTCTCCCAGCAGCAGTCAGGCTTCCTGCCCAAGGTCCCCCAGCAGGAGCCCGGCTACCCGCCCAAGGGGTCCCAGCATCCCCAGCAGGAGCCCGGCTACCCGCCCAAGGGGCCCCAGCAGGAGCTCAGCTACCCGCCCAAGGGGCCCCAGCAGGAGCTCAGCTACCCGCCCAAGGGGCCCCAGCAGGAGCCCAGCTACCCGCCCAAGGGGCCCCAGCAGCCCCAGCAGGAGCCCAGCTACCCGCCCAAGGGGCCCCAGCATCCCCAGCAGGAGCCCAGCTACCCGTCCAAGGGGCCCCAGCATCCTCAACAGGAGCCCAGCTACCCGTCCAAGGGGCCCCAGGTCCCCCAGCAGGAGCCCAGCTACCCGCCCAAGGGGCCCCAGGTCCCCCAGCAGGAGCCCAGCTACCCGCCCAAGGGGCCCCAGGTCCCCCAGCAGGAGCCCAGCTACCCGCCCAAGGGGCCCCAGCATCCCCAGCAGGAGCCCAGCTACCCGCCCAAGGTGCCCCAGCATCCCCAGTTCTCCCAGCAGCAGTCAGGCTACCTGCCCAAGGCCCCCCAGGAGGAGCCCAGCTACCCGCCCAAGGTGCCCCAGCATCCCAAGGGGCCCCAGCAGGAGCCCAGCTACCCGCCCAAGGGGCCCCAGCATCCCCAGTTCTCCCAGCAGCAGTCAGGCTACCTGCCCAAGGCCCCCCAGCAGGAGCCCAGCTACCCGCCCAAGGTGCCCCAGCATCCCAAGGTGCTTGAGAAGGAGAAGCTGGTCTACCCACCCCAGGTTCCTCGGCAGCTGCCACGTTATCATGCAAAGAGGCCTGGCTTCCAAATCTTGAGGCCTCAGAAGCTGCACTACTAAGCAAAGATGCCTTACAGGTTAGTGAACTTGGACTTTTATGAAGCCACTAAAAGTCTACTATATTTGAGGGTTTTTTTTTTTTTTATTTCAGTGACTTCGAACTTCGATGCTGGCTTGACAAAATAAAGCTGTACAACTGAAACTTTAACTTGGCTCTACTCTCTTTCCCTTCAATGAGATCTGGCCGAAAAACAAGTGTTCCAACACTTCACTTTCACAAGATGCTGATCACTGAGGTGGTGAAAATGTAGTGGTAGCATCCAACACTTAATTTTTCTCATTGTACTTAACCCTCATACCGCCGACTGGGGTCCTCTCGGACCCCAGAGGTGTACTTTTTGTCATATCTTAGAGGTGCTTTATTCTATAATTCCAATTTTTCATGACTTTGTCAATCAATTTGTTCCTAATGATGTCATATGATTTTTTTCTGTTTCTGTCTTTATTTGTGCTTTTTAAAAATTCCAATGCATTGGGGTCCAAGAGGACCCCAGTCAAAATCTCTAATTCCGCCTATGTATTTTTAATAGATGGAACCATTTATTGAGTCAATGTTTGCCATGGGTCCTAATTTAAAGTATCACACACTCTCAGGGGGGGTGGGGGCACTCTGTCAGTCATTTTGAGGGAGATAGACACAAATGCAGCAGAGACAGATTCAGTCATGTGCTCTGTCAACAACACAAAATACTGCTCCTCCTAAGGTAAGACGACTTTCAAAGTCAGGAATAAAATACATAATTCCATCCTAAAAATGTATATGACTATGAAATGGAATGTTTAAGTTCTATTTTACAAGATAAGACTGTAAAATAGTTTGTAGTGCATTTGATTGCCACACTGCAAGCCCCAATCCGTGCAGCAATGACCATCATGGGAGTAGGTAAAACTCCACCTGCTGATGTCCAACACTTGGATGAAAAACCAACTTGCAAAAAAAGGTGTTGCCTTTGCTCCCGAAGCATGGTTTAAGCACAGATAGAAAAGTAGCAAGTACTTGCTCCTTCTGCCACATGCCAGTATGTCCTGACCATAGCAGGAGAAAATTGTGTGCCATAACTGTCTATAGTCCAGAGTTCAAACAACAGTGCTGCCAGTTTTAAGTTCTTGGGGATAACAATCAGCACTTTTTCCTGCATTTGACGTAATGTCCACTTCATAGTTCTTGGAGATGGCAACTGCATTTGACATAATGTGCATTCCTTTTACATTATAAACAAATTGAAAAATCTCAATTTGAATTGCATTTATTCAACCTTTGTTTTGAATATCGACTTTTGTATTAAAATTCAAATAAAATTAAAATGTAATGACATTTAAATGATTGTGGGTTTATTTAAGTTTTTATATACAGTCATGGAAAAAATTATTAGACCACCCTTGTTTTCTTCAGTTTCTCGTTCATTTTAATGCCTGGTACAACTAAAGGTACATTTGTTTGGACAAACATAACGATAACCACAAAGATTGCTCATAAGAGTTTTATTTAAGAGCTGATATCTTACCATTTTCCATGGTTTTCTTGATTATAACCTAAATCACTTAAGTTTTTACATCAATAGCTATGGCGTTGTACTGCCAAAAAACACTGCTTTTATGCATTCAGTGTTTTCTTTTCTGTCTGTTTTAGTCACATGATGACGTTTAGTGGTACCAGGTATTAAAATGAACAAGAAAGTGAAGAAAAAATGGTGGTCTAATAATTTTTTCCATGACCGTATATTGGGTTCAAAATGACCTTGGTTGGTTTCACCATATAAATACAACACAAAAAATGTTTACTTGAAATTACTGAACACTAAATTATATCAGAATCAAGTCTAACATGACTACCATAGAGATGGTAATAGAGAGGGAAAAGCTGCGCTGTAGCCTCATTCTTTAACTGATTTGAAAAATTTCAATGGATTTGTGCTTAGCTAGGATAGGATCTTAATTGCTGTAAAGGAGATCATAAAATTCCACTGTTGACATTTTTGGGTTAAAGAAAAGTATATTTTCGTTTTTATAAAATAAGCAAATTAACTATAACTCTCTTAAAATAATAACAATCTGTTGTTGTTTTTTTCCTCAGATGACATTTAATACATCAGTAATAATATTCTGAGAAGAAAAAAGTTGTAATTTTTCTTTGATGGTTGTTTATTACAGTATTTATTCTTGGGTCCGCACGGACCCCAGTCGGTAATCCATGTATGCGAAATATGTCGGTAGAATGAGGGTTAAAGGCACCCAGAGCATGACCCCTCAGCAAATATCATAAATCCTGAGGAAAACTGTAGTTTAGAAGCTGTATACTGATGAGCCACAGGAGTACAAAGCAAAGGGAAAATTGATGTCATGCCAGTGTCTATAATAGAAACATTTGTTAGCCTTTTATGTACCAAACTACATGGAGATGCAGAGGTATAGCAGGGTATTTAACTGAATACAGCATAAGTAATTTACCTCATTCTCTGGTACTGTGGTTCAATTTATCCTGGTAAAAGCATCTTGCCTTTCCTTTTGGTCCCCCCCTCCAGTGTGGAAGATCTTGCATGTTCCAACCTGGAGACAAAAAGCACCTTGAGACAATTGGCAGTGTAAGATGCTATAAAAGTTTAACTGAATTGAACTCCAGTTGAACGTCCAACTGTCGGTGACACCAGAACTTCAGTGGCTGTCACATTCCTCTCAAATGGCAGCCATGGGTGATGTGTACGGATGTATCACTTAGTTGTGGAATTGTCGGTCTCCAATTTTGATCTTGTAGAAATGTTCAAACCTTGTTTAGGAAGTGTCAAAGGTCCCAGTGATGGAAAGCATAGGGACCCCATGAACCACAGTCCAGATAAGGGAACTATCCCACAGTGTCCAGCAGGAAACCAGGTCCCCACTATGATGTTTATGTGGTCAGCCAAACCTGGAAAGCACCATTTGTCTTCACCTTCCAGCAGTTCCCACTGGGGGCCCTTCAGAACCCATCACCTGGCTGTAGGTTGTGTAAAGGCCCAGTGGCTGGAAGGGTTCAAGCAGTTTCACCTGTGAGTTGATTTGGGTCAGCACAGAATAAAAACTCAACACAGTATTGTTTTTATTCTGTGCTGACCCATGGACCCATTATGCAAAATTAGCCCGAATTTGAGAAAAAAACTATTCAGTTAAAGCAGCAGCCAGCCCGCTGCCACAGACGTCTTTCAACCTGGAAATTAGATCGCAGCGCAGTTAGTAATCTCAACTGTGGAGTTGAAACTCGAAAATGGAGTTCAAGTGTCAATCCTGTCCCATATATGGTGGGAAAACTACATGGCCAGCTCCATGGTAAACTACAATTCCCAGAGTTCACCAGCAAAATGGCCACCGATTGATGATTGAGTGCACCTGAAAAGTCATGGAGGCTTTGTCACATTCATTCTACAAACGAATTGCAAGAGAACAGCAACCGCAAGCTCTACTCTAGAAGTTTCTCCAACACACCAATGGTCGGTGAATATTCTTGTTCATTTTATGCCAGTTGAAATGCCTAGGTTAAAATGCTTAAGATTGTACTTGAAAGTTTTATTAATTTGCTTAAGTAACTTTACTTGTTTAACTGCTACAGGGTTCAAGTTGAACCACTGCATTTCTGAGTTCATTTTGAGCATTGATTGCATGTGGTTAACAACTTAAATGCTTAAGTTAAAAGGTTCAAAGTGAAAAGTTAAAAGGTTTAAAAACACCACAGAAATCAATGTTGAAGGATAAAAATTGTTTGTTTAAAGCCTTGCTAAAATGTGGACATTTTAAATTACATTTACAATGTTAAAAGTTTAGAAGACTTAGAGGAAAGAGCCGATCTACAAGCTCGTAGCCATTTTTTCTTAGTTTCTTCATTCCCTTTACTTGACTCTAATTGTTGAATGGATTTAATTGAGTTCATTCAACTTTCTTGTTCCGTCCAATGGATTTAAGTTAATTCTTTAATTTATTTAAATGGTTAATTCGTTAAATTGTTCAAATGTTAATCAAATTGAACCATTAATATTTAAAATGAGTATTTCATTTTGAGTCACTTAAAATGGTTATATTTAATTAAAATGTCAACATTCCTTAATGACAAGTAATGCATTTGTTTAGTGTTTAAAACTTATTTGGAGTTTAAAGTTTGTGTTTAAAAACCTGTTTGCAATTTAAATGTTTAGAAACATTAGGTTTAAAACAACTATTAAGAAAATTAAAACTATTTTACATTGTTTAAAACATTATTTGAAAGTTAAAAAGCATTAAGAAGTTTAAAAGCATTTGTAAAACATTGTTGGGAATTTTTGTTTAATTTGTTAACATTTTGTTTCTGTGTTTCGAAGGTTTACAACCTGATGTTTAACTGAAGATCAACTGAAATCAAACCAACAAATGCTTGAAGTTGGAAATAAAAGTTGATCAAATTGGAAATCGAGTTGTCAACGTGTCCTTTTGGAGTGAACAGAGAGTGGAACTTAACATGAACAAATCCCACAGATGTCCTCATTGTTTCGAATCACTGTGGAAGCAAGACGACAGTAAACAGAAAAGCCAAGTGGCAGTGACCAGTGTTACCTGCAAACACCAAACATCACTGTTCACAGCCTAGGCGAAATCTAAATCAGGCTTAAAAGCTATGCCATTGATTCTGGCAATGTTTTTTAGATGGAAAAAGGCTGTTATTGCTTTAAAGTTAAAGTCTGAATCCAATAGTACCCCCAAAATTCTGACCTGATTTATCAATTCTAGAGAGTATCAAGGTGACAATAACACGTTCTCTCAGTTTCTGTGGGACACTTCTATCCACAGATGCTTTCTGTGGGTAGAAGAATTAGGAGCCCCTACAGAGGTAGAGGATAAGAGTTTTTACTACTCATTTTCTTTCTAACAAAAAAAGAAAATAAATGGTTTAGTTTAGGTTTTAGTTTATTCAGTTACTCAGTCATGACAACACCACATATTGTATAAATGATTGACATTTCACACAGATTCACTGAATAAAGAATATTGACTGAAAAGGCTTAAGTCTTATCCTAAATCAATTTTTTTAGGCTACCAACTTCTAAAAAAAAGAAAAAAAAAGAACCACAACAACAGAGTTGTTAAAAGGGAGACAGTCCGACAGTCTTGTGTGCATCGTCTCCAGCACCTCTGAGGTGTTGAGACAGTGTAACACTCAGCTGATTAAATAATCTGCATGTCATATTAAACCTTGTATTCATCTTTGTGTATTAAACTTTCTATTGGTCTTTGCTTTCAGTCTCTTCTTGACACCAGATAAAAGAAAATGTAAAAATTTTCAATCTTATAATTACATTATTGATGCAGAAACCTAACATTTATTTCTTAGCTGCATCAGTTCAGCAGGTGGTTTTTATTATTTGTATCTGGATTATTAAATGTGAATGTGTTTTAACACATTTTAAAGTGTAAGTGTTTTTTCTTTTTAAAGACTTTGCTCATGCAGAAACATGACATTTATTTCTTGGTTTCATCAGTTCAATAATCAGGGTGGGAATCTTTCAGCACCTCATGGTTTGATTGGATTCAGATTCAGGCGGCTACGATTTGATTATAAAACGATGTTCGATGCATTTCAATGTATCTTACAAAACTTTTTAGCTAAATTTGTTCCCCTCACAGAGGGACACCAGACCACTATTGACTATTTTCAGAAAAATTGTGCATTTGTAACTAGAAGCATTTAATTGAATTTACTTCCATGATCTTTTAATCAGGTTAAACAAACAGTGTGACGTGATCAATAGCTTATTCAGACAAAAATATTTCACTGGAACAAAATAAGAAGGGTTTTCAGAGAAATAAATATCTGTTTAATTTGTTGGCAGCTCAGCAAGTGTTTTCAGACTTCAGTAAATTGCACATAACAATTAACAATAATGAACATAAAGGCTGCTCTTTCTCACAGATAAAAGGCTTCCTATTTTATCGAGATCTTAACAGTGGTTCTTTCCAACTTTAAGCTGTTAACATAACTTCAGTGTTGAAACAAAGAACAAAAAAGCTCTGGACTGAAGACTCTTATCAGACTAAGAGGATCCCATCTGGGAATGTCTCAGAGTATCAGCCCAATCTGATGTGGGATTACAGAATAAAGGACATTCAATCATAAATGCTGTACTGGCACCATCTGGACATAGCTGTGAAATGAAAAGTCCCAGTTTCCACAAGTCCATTTCCCTTCAGATCACAAACATCCCATCTGTTAATGTGAACCACCAAACATCAAGATAAACTTCCATCTGGCTGCTCCTTGTTCAGGGTCACCAGCTGACTTTCCTGATGCAACAAGGACTTGAACCTGGGACTTCCTATAAAAACGTAGATAACAGTACCAGCACTGATGATTGACAGATCCTTTTATCCCCTGCATCTCTCACATTAGATCACAAGGGAGTTAGTGTTGCAGCAGCACATTTACGTGAAAGGAAAGTACACATGAACAAATACGATAGTTGTGAACACATAAGCAGTTCAAGTGGTATGTTAAAGACAATAGTAAAACAACCAGATACCAGTCATGTAAATGCTGGGACAGGCTTTTGCTGCAGTGGCCTGTGACATTCAATTTTATTTGTATGTCTGTTACAACGCCAATTGTCTCTAGGTGCTTTACAGAGAGCCAGAGCACAATAAATGGGAAACATTTGACTATACAAAAGAGGAAACAAGCCCAAGTTGAAAGTCTGTCCAGTAGGAAACCATGAAGTCATGGAGCAGTTGTGCTTTTAAAAGACATTAACCCAGTTTGAACACACCCATGCAACATCAGTTCAACTTCAGCTCATTGCACAGTTGGCACCACCTACACGCCCAGGAAGAGCACAGACAAGCAAAGAACCCCAAATTAGATGTCTTCTCTTGATCTGAAGATCATTTTTCTGATGCTGGGGAGTAAAAGTTTCAAGCTATGTAAAGGAGGAGAGACCTGTGTTCACGTGGTGAAAGTTGAATTTCAGAAATCCTGTGGCAGCTGACACATTTCTCTGAAGAGGTTGAACTTGATGCATAAGTGGATAATCTGCACCATTTGATTTAAATAATGCCAAGTAACACTAGTCTTACACCAGCATCACACATGGGCCCCATGTGTTGCTGCTACAGTGCAGCACGGAGCTTCCTTTATCCAGTTAAAACCTGATGGTGCAATTAAAGGGCAAGTTGTCCATCTCAAGCTAAATGAAGCTACAAGTCCACATGATCAATAAAAAGCTGTTTATTGAATATTCAGTTGGTCGTCTCTTCTAGAACATGGAGACCTGCAGGACAGATGAAGGTCAGACATCAGAAGTTACAGAGACATGTAGAGTGGAGGCAGCCTCACCAGAAGCATCTTCAGAAGCCCTTGCTGTGTTGAGATGTCTTGCCAGTGTGTTGAAATACTGGCTCCTGGGGAAGTGGTTCAGTTGGGGTGTAGCGGAACCAACGCCACACGAGTCGTTTCTTGCCGTAGCGGGACCGAGACTTGAAAGCGTACACTTGATCCTGGTCATCTACAGGAGTGAAGACTGGCTCCTCCCCATCAGGTGAGGTCCAGCTCTCCTGTGTAACCTGTTGGTCTCCTGGAGCTCCGGACTGACCATCCTGACCACTGTACAGTTGTGGTCCATAACCAGAGGAGCCAGCACTCCCAGCAGTGTTGGAGCTGCTGTAGTAAGAACCTGGATAGCTGCTGGAACCACCAGACCCACTGGCTTGTCCAGAAGGTTTAGTGTCTTGTTCTGTGGATACAGAGTATGACCATGGGAGGTTGCCACCTGAAGAGAAATGAGATAAGGAATCAGCTTTTAGAGTCATTTACATAGTCATTGGGTTTGTGGCTTTATCAGTGTTTCCTTACCTCCTTGTTGGGGAGGAAAGCAGGTGATGCTTCCAAGCAGTAGAAAAGAAACCCACAACACCCTGTAGACACAAACAATCCTGATGATAAAGTTCAGACTTCTACTCATATTCAATAATTTACACTCACCTCATTCTGACTCAATTAATACACCAGAAGTTAAATATCTACAATAATACAGAGTTCAGAAAACACTGATACTGCTGGTGCAGACTGGTGCTGCTTTTAAATGATCCTCAGTGCAGCAGGAACTGATTGATCAGTGCTAACAGCTGTTGCTGATTGATGCACAGCTGCACTGTATGCTGACGTTATGAAAGAGAAACAAGAAATACTACGACTGGAATACAGGGTTAAAGAGATAAATATTAAAGACATATGAAATGCAGCCTCAGGGGGTCACTAGACAGTGTTTTCTGACCTGAGGTCACCTGACTTTGAATGATGGGACTATGACAGGAAAAGCTTTATCTAATTTAATCACTTTAATCATTTTAACTGATAAATCAACTGATTCCAATCTGAGCTGCAAACCCGTACACATAGTGTGTATGGGCTCTCACGGCCCACCTGCAGTACCTCGACCGCCCACCAGAGGGCCGCGGCCCACAGTTTTGGAATCACTGCTCTACAGTATATTAAAAATATGAGGAAAAACTTACTTCCAAATGGCCTTTATTATAAGACAAAAACAGGTAGGGGAGAATGGGGTATTGTGGGTAATGTGAGACACCCCCTGTATCTAAGAAACAGGATGCAGCTGTGGTCATTTACCAAGGTTCATCCTTTTCACCGTGGCCAGGAAGAGCCTGACTCCGCTGTGCTGTGGTAAGCATGTGTTTTGCACAAAAATACATTTTTGGGATGTAAAAGTAAATTTTTTGGTTTTCAACTCTGGTGCTAGAAGTAAATGATTCAAGCGAACAAAATTCATATCCCGTATATTGTCGAACTATCGCCTTTTAAAATGATGCGGTGCTGCTAGCTAAAGATCGGCCTGAATTCTGCAGAGAAGTTGTTTTAATAAAAAAGTGGTGGAGGGTTAAAGTGAGACAAGTGCCATGGGTAAAAGTAAGACACTGCTTCACTTTTCCCCTGGAGGCAAAGTAAGACAAAATATAAGCTTTGTTTTTTGTGTCTTAAACAGAATGAAAAATTCTTCATGCCAATGAAATACAACAGGAAGACGACCTGGGACCACTGAGGTCATGGAGACAAAGAGGCCCTTAAGGCCCTTAAGATGTGTTTCAAAGGAGCGAAATATTGACAAACCAAGCCTCCTAAGATTTATAAGAAAGAAGCAGCTGGGCCTGGACTGTGGTTCTGTGGGATGTGACTCAGTAGCCATGGCAACGAGAATTTTCACAGATGAGATGGAGGAGGAACTCGCCAAACACCTGAAAGAATCTGCTGAACAGTCCTATGGTCTCTCTCCAGCTAAGTGCCGCACACTGGCCTTTGAGTATGCAGACAAGGACCATGTCCCCATGCAGACAAGAACCATGTCCCCATGCAGACAAGAACCATGTCCCCATGCAGACAAGAACCATGTCCCCATGCAGACAAGAACCATGTCCCCATGCAGACAAGAACCATGTCCCCATGCAGACAAGAACCATGTCCCCATGCAGACAAGGACCATGTCCCCATGCAGACAAGAACCATGTCCCCATGCCTGCCAATTGGAAGGAGACACAGTCTGCAGCTCCAGAGTGGTTCCGCAGCTTTCTAGCACGTCGCCGGCTTTCTGTCCGAACTCCAGAAGCAACATCCCTCTGAAGGGCCACTGGCTTCAATAGAACGACTGTTGGGGAGTTCTATGATAATCTGGCAGTAGTCATGGACAGGTGGGTGAATTGATTGCTCCAATGCATGTGTTTTATTCTCTAAAATTGAGTATTTTAGATTCCCTTTCTCCTTATCTTTAACAGGCATAAATTCCCCCCACACATGATTTTTAATGTGGACGAAACATGTCTCCATACGGTACAAAGGCCTCACCAGGTGAGATAAACGACACACACACACAAGGCTGACATGTGTAGCTTGTAATGATGTAATAAACAGGCCGGGCGGGACCTCGGAGCGAGCAAGGCCGAGAATGGTGCTCAGAAACCGGATAGGCGATGGAGCCAGCAGCCTCTCATCCACCTCCAGGACACAGCTGGAGATCTGTATGTAACCTACAGATCAAACATGCCATTAATTCTGAACTTTCTGTCTGTTTCAGGTGGTGACACAAAGAGGGAAAAGGCAAGTTGGTTCCATCACATCTGAGTCACTCAAATGGAGTCAGTTTCTATAAGGA
This sequence comes from Hirundichthys speculiger, assembly GCA_018398805.1. Taxonomy (NCBI): domain Eukaryota; kingdom Metazoa; phylum Chordata; class Actinopteri; order Beloniformes; family Exocoetidae; genus Hirundichthys; species Hirundichthys speculiger. Next base: position 20,664 of record JAGFBZ010002192.1, on the reverse strand, counting down.
AACGTTATATAAATAAACAGACTGCTCACCTTTTTATGGAAGTCATGTCTACGTCAGTGGGCCCAAGGTTTGGGTCTGCTGACGTGCTTCCTGATCATTTTGAACGTGATTTTTTTTCTTTGCCTTTATTTGCTTTTGTCTTCAGTCACATCTATAAACTGGTATTTTGGAGGTCAAAGTGAAAACACAGTCATTAAAAAAATTCCAATCATTTTATGACACAATTAATGGAGTAACATACAAATGCTGATAATAACATACAACAGGATAACAGCCACTAACAATCCCACATGGCCTTTTAGGAGAAGTAACACACTTGTACAATTTTACCACAAAGTCTGAACTCACCAAAATTTGGAAATCCAGATATCATTCTGATATATGTTTTTAATAGACTCTAGTTTTAAACACTTGAAATTGAGCCCCTTATAATCCCACAGTCTGTGATTCTTGTCTTGAGCCCATCTAGGAAGGAAAATCAAAATAACACCTCAACTCTCATTCACAGGAGGCTACAGCCCTCAAGGTTCAACCACAAGTTCATATTTTCAAAAAAAGTTGTCCATTTAACTCAAGATTAAAAGCAATTTGTTATATCGGGCAGGCCAGGCTACTACTATCAGCTTGAAAGTAGTAAGGATAAACCAAGGAACAAATTAAATCAAGATGTAACATCAGGTTATTATTTTTATTATTTCATTTTTGTTCATGATGAGTGGACCGGACACAAAATGAGAACAAAAAATATTTTTTAAGGTTTTTCCTCAAATCAGAGATTCACACATTCATTTTCTGGTAGCAGTGGTGTATTGAAGATCTTTAGAGTAATTGGCTCCTCCCACCTTTAACTCATCACACATGTGTCCACTTAATTTGACATGAAGGAAAAGGCTATAAAATGCTTGTGAGTAACCTTTGTGTCTTACTGGTTACTGACTAGCTTTGTTTTTGATTTGATAGTAACTGACACATGGGACTGGGTTGGTTACCAAGGGTAACTGGTGATATGGGAACTGTCATAAAGTGAGTGAAGAACTTTCTTCTTTATTTGTAGGTATGAATTTTGCTTGTTAAACTCTTATAATTTGTGTATTCTAGGTTGCTGCTGCTGTTCTTGCTTGCTGTCACAAGACAGGAAGTCAAAGGTCAGCTTGTTAAATGAGACTGTTTTTATGCTTTGAATTTAGTAAATAACTTGAATATTTACTCTATAGCCAAGAGGATTGGCTTTTCTAGGAATGATGGATATGAGGAAATGCTGGTTTCTGGCAGTCAACCAACTTCCTACTTGACCTGGGTACCCATAAAGGATGGCTATCCTTCCAGTATGGCTGAGTTTCCCCAGTATCAAAGCTACCCACCCAAGGTCCCCCAGCAGGAGGAGCCTGGCTTCCTGCCTGAGGTTCCCCAGGAGGAGCAGCCCGGCTACCCCCTCGAAGTGCCCCAAGTTCCTCAGCAGTGGCCACAGTACCCGTCCAAGGTGCCCCAGGGTCCGCCCGATACCCGCCCAAGGGGCCCCAGCGTCCCCAAGAGCCCAGCTACCCGCCCAAGGGGCCCCAGCGTCCCCAAGAGCCCAGCTACCCGCCCAAGGGGCCCCAGCGTCCCCAAGAGCCCAGCTACCCGCCCAAGGGGCCCCAGCGTCCCCAAGAGCCCAGCTACCCGCCCAAGGGGCCCCAGGGTCCCCAGCAGTGGCCACGGTACCCGCCCAAGGGGCCCCAGCATCCCCAAGAGCCCAGCTACCCGCCCAAGGGGCCCCAGCATCCCAAGATCCCCCAGCAGGAGTCGTCCAGCTATCCACCCGAGGTGCCCCAGGGTCCTCAGCAGTGGCCACAGTACCCGCCCAAGGTGCCCCAGGCTCCTCAGCAGTGGCCACAGTACCCGCCCAAGGGGCCCTAGCATCCCCAAGAGCCCAGCTATCCGCCCAAGGGGCCCCAGCATCCCTATATCCCCCAGCAGGAGTCCAGCTATCCACCCAAAGTGCCCCAGGGTCCTCAGCAGTGGCCACGGTACCCGCCGAAGGCGCCCCAGGGTCCTCAGCAGTGGCCACGGTACCCGCCCAAGGCGCCCCAGGGTCCTCAGCAGTGGCCACGGTACCCGCCCAAGGCGCCCCAGCATCCCCAAGAGCCCAGCTACCCGCCCAAGGGGCCCCAGCATCCCCAGATCCCCCAGCAGGAGTTCAGCTACCCGCCCAAGGTGCCCCAGGGTCCTCAGCAGTGGCCACAGTACCCGCCCAAGGGGGCCCCAGCATCCCCAAGAGCCCAGCTACCCGCCCAAGGGGCCCCAGCATCCCAAGATCCCCCAGCAGGAGTCGTCCAGCTATCCACCCAAGGTGCCCCAGGGTCCTCAGCAGTGGCCACAGTACCCGCCCAAGGTGCCCCAGGCTCCTCAGCAGTGGCCACAGTACCCGCCCAAGGGGCCCTAGCATCCCCAAGAGCCCAGCTATCCGCCCAAGGGGCCCCAGCATCCCCAGATCCCCCAGCAGGAGTTCAGCTACCCGCCCAAGGTGCCCCAGGGTCCTCAGCAGTGGCCACAGTACCCGCCCAAGGGGGCCCCAGCATCCCTAGATCCCCCAGCAGGAGTCCAGCTATCCACCCAAGGGGCCCCAGCATCCCCAGATCCCCCAGCAGGAGTTCAGCTACCCGCCCAAGGCGCCCCAGGTCCCCCAGCAGTGGCTCCAGTGTCCCCAGTTTACCCAGCAGCAGCCAGGCTACCCACCAAATGCCCCCCAGCAGGAGCTCAGCTACCCATCCAAGATGCCCCAGCATCCCCCACAGTACCCGCCCGAGGTGCCTGAGAAGGAGAAGCTGGTCTACCCACCCCAGGGTCCTCAGCAGTGGCCACTGTACCCGCCCAAGGCGCCCCAGGGTCCTCAGCAGTGGCCACTGTACCCGCCCAAGGGGCCCCAGCATCCCCAAGAGCCCAGCTACCCGCCCAAGGGGCCCCAGCATCCCCAGATCCCCCAGCAGGAGTCCAGCTATCCACCCAAGTTGCCCCAGGCTCCTCAGCAGTGACCACGCTACCCGCCCAAGGGGCCCCAGCGTCCCCAAGAGCCCAGCTACCCGCCCAAGGGGCCCCAGGGTCCCCAGCAGTGGCCACGCTACCCGCCCAAGGGGCCCCAGCATCCCCAAGAGCCCAGCTACCCGCCCAAGGGGCCCCAGATCCCCCAGCAGGAGTCCAGCTATCCACCCAAGGTGCCCCAGGGTCCTCAGCAGTGGCCACAGTACCCGCCCAAGGTGCCCCAGGCTCCTCAGCAGTGGCCACAGTACCCGCCCAAGGGGCCCTAGCATCCCCAAGAGCCCAGCTATCTGACCAAGGGGCCCCAGCATCCCTATATCCCCCAGCAGGAGTCCAGCTATCCACCCAAAGTGCCCCAGGGTCCTCAGCAGTGGCCACAGTACCCACCCAAGGTGCCCCAGGAGCCCAGCTACCCCCCCAAGGCGCCCCAGGGTCCTCAGCAGTGGCCACGGTACCCGCCCAAGGCGCCCCAGGGTCCCCAAGAGCCCAGCTACCCGCCCAAGGGGCCCCAGCGTCCCCAAGAGCCCAGCTACCCGCCCAAGGGGCCCCAGGGTCCCCAGCAGTGGCCACGGTACCCGCCCAAGGGGCCCCAGCATCCCCAAGAGCCCAGCTACCCGCCCAAGGGGCCCCAGCATCCCAAGATCCCCCAGCAGGAGTCGTCCAGCTATCCACCCAAGGTGCCCCAGGGTCCTCAGCAGTGGCCACAGTACCCGCCCAAGGTGCCCCAGGCTCCTCAGCAGTGGCCACAGTACTTGCCCAAGGGGGCCCCAGCATCCCCAAGAGCCCAGCTACCCGCCCAAGGGGCCCCAGCATCCCTAGATCCCCCAGCAGGAGTCCAGCTATCCACCCAAGGTGCCCCAGGGTCCTCAGCAGTGGCCACTGTACCCGCCCAAGGCGCCCCAGGGTCCTCAGCAGTGGCCACTGTACCCGCCCAAGGGGCCCCAGCATCCCCAGGTCCCCCAGCAGGAGTCCAGGTATCCACCCAAGGCGCCCCAGGTCCCCCAGCAGTGGCTCCAGTGTCCCCAGTTTACCCAGCAGCAGCCAGGCTACCCACCAAATGCCCCCCAGCAGGAGCTCAGCTACCCATCCAAGATGCCCCAGCATCCCCAAGAGCCCAGCTACCCGCCCAAGGGGCCCCAGCATCCTTAGATCCCCCAGCAGGAGTCCAGCTATCCACCCAAGGTGCCCCAGGCTCCTCAGCAGTGGCCACAGTACCCGCCCAAGGGGCCCCAGCATCCCCAAGAGCCCAGCTACCCACCCAAGGGGCCCCAGGGTCCTCAGCAGTGGCCACGGTACCCGCCCCAGGGTCCTCAGCAGTGGCCACGCTACCCGCCCAAGGGGCCCCAGCATCCCCAAGAGCCCAGCTTCCCGCCCAAGGGGCCCCAGCATCCCCAAGAGCCCAGCTTCCCGCCCAAGGGGCCCCAGCATCCCCAGATCCCCCAGCAGGAGTCCAGCTACCCACCCAAGGTGCCCCAGGGTCCTCAGCAGTGGCCACAGTACCCGCCCAAGGGGGCCCCAGCATCCCCAAGAGCCTAGCTACCTGCCCAAGAGGCCCCAGCATCCCCAAGAGCCCAGCTACCCGCCCAAGGGGCCCCAGCATCCCTAGATCCCCCAGCAGGAGTCCAGCTATCCACCCAAAGTGCCCCAGGCTCCTCAGCAGTGGCCACAGTACCCGCCCAAGGGGCCCCAGCATCCCCAAGAGCCCAGCTACCCACCCAAGGGGCCCCAGGGTCCTCAGCAGTGGCCACGGTACCCGCCCCAGGGTCCTCAGCAGTGGCCACGGTACCTGCCCAAGGGGCCCCAGCATCCCCAGATCCCCCAGCAGGAGTCCAGCTATCCACCCAGGGTCCTCAGCAGTGGCCACAGTACCCACCCAAGGTGCCCCAGGCTCCTCAGCAGTGGCCACAGTACCCACCCAAGGTGCCCCAGGCTCCTCAGCAGTGGCCACAGTACCCGCCCAAGGGGCCCCAGCATCCCCAAGAGCCCAGCTACCCACCCAAGGGGCCCCAGGGTCCTCAGCAGTGGCCACGGTACCCGCCCCAGGGTCCTCAGCAGTGGCCACGCTACCCGCCCAAGGGGCCCCAGCATCCCCAAGAGCCCAGCTACCCGCCCAAGGGGCCCCAGCATCCCCAAGAGCCCAGCTACCCCCCCAAGGTGCCCCAGGGTCCTCAGCAGTGGCCACAGTACCCGCTCGCCCAAGAGGCCCCAGCATTCCCAAGAGCCCAGCTACCCGCCCAAGGGGCCCCAGCATCCCTAGATCCCCCAGCAGGAGTCCAGCTATCCACCCAAGGTGCCCCAGGGTCCTCAGCAGTGGCCACAGTACCCACCCAAGGTGCCCCAGGAGCCCAGCTACCCCCCCAAGGTGCCCCAGGGTCCTCGGCAGTGGCCACAGTACCTGCCCAAGGTGCCCCAGCCACCCCAGGTCCCCTAGCAGGAGTCCAGGTATCCACCCAAGGTGCCCCAGGTCCCCCAGCAGGAGCCCAGATTCCCGCCCAAGGTGCCCCAGGTCCCCCAGCAGTGGCCCCAGTGTCCCCAGTTTACCCAGCAGCATCCAGGCTACCCACCAAATGCCCCCCAGCAGGAGCTCAGCTACCCATCCAAGATGCCCCAGCATCCCCCACAGTACCTGCCTGAGGTGCCTGAGAAGGAGAAGCTGGTCTACCCACCCCAGGGTCCTCAGCAGGGGCCACGTTATCGTGCAAAGAGGCCTGGCTTCCAAATCTTGAGGCCTCTGAAGCTGCACTACTAAGCAAAGACGCCTTAACAGGTTAGCGAACTTGGACTTTTATGAAGCTACTAAAAGTTTACTATATTTGAGGTTTTCTTCTTGTGATTTCAGTGACTTCGAACTACAATGTTGGACAAAATAAAGCTGTACAACTGAAACTTTGACTTGGCTGTGCTCTTTTCCTTCAATGAGATCTGGCCTCATGTTAATAGATCTGCATGCAATCCTGAAGCACCCAAGGTGGCTCAGGAGTCCCAGCAGGAACTTGACATCTGGACCGAATAGTGTTCCAATACTTCTACTTTCACAAGATGCTGATCACTGAGAGGGGTGAAAATTTAGTGCTAGCATTCAAAACTTAATTCTTCTCATTGTACTTAAAGGACCCAGAGCATGACCCCTCAGCAAATATAATTAACTAAAATTATAAATCCTGAGGAAAACTATAGTTTAGCAGCTGCATGCTGATCAGCCACAGGAATACAAAGCAAGAAAGGGAAACTGATATGATGCAGTGTCTATAACAGACATTTGTTAGCCTTTTATGTACCAAACTACATGGAGATGCAGAGGTATAGCAGGGTATTTAACTGAAGACAGCGTAAGTAATTTACCTCATTCTCTGGTAGCGTGGTTCAATTCATCCTGGTAAAAGCATCTTGCCTCTCTTTCGCCGCCCCCAAGTGCGCAAGGTTTTTGCGCGTTCAAGCTGGAGACAAAATGCACCTGGAGACAATTGGCAGTGTAAGATGCCATAAAAATTAAACTGAATTGAATCCAACTGTTGGTGACACCAGAGCTTCAGTGGCTGTCACATTCCTCTCAAATGGCAGCCATGGGTGATGTGTACAGATGTATCACTTAGTTGTGGAACTGTTGGTCTCCAATTTTGATCTTGTAGAAATTTTCAAACCTTGTTTAGGAAGCGTCAAAGGTCCCAGTAATGGAAATTCTTGGGACTCCATGAACCACAGTCCAGATACAGGAACTCTCCCACAGTGTCCAGCAGGAAACCAGGTCCCCACTATGTGATAATGGCTGTATGTGTGGTCAGCCAAACCTGGAAGGCACCATTTGCCTTCACCTTTCAGCAGTTCCAGTGGGGGCACAGTATTCTCTGTATATTCACAGCTCAGCTGAAAAAGGATACGTGTTCCTGGGTGGTCCACACCAACAGAGGAAGTCTGTCAACAACCCTCAGAGGTTAGACTCAGGTTAACCCTGAGCCCTGATATGAGGACCAATGTTCAGGGTCTCCATCCAGGACAGACCTGTAAAAGAGCTTCACCATTTCAACGCTTCAGGAGGGAAGAAAAACATTCCTTCCCCTCAGGAGATACTCAGATAAACCTAATTAACACATGATCAAAAAGATTTTACCCGGTGGTGGATGTGCTGCCAGAGACATCCGCACATACTCGTCACCCCTGTAAAATCTTTTGCAGATCATTATCTCGGGACAACTTCACCCCCATAGACACATGAATAAAACCATGGACCGATTTTGCAAAATTAGCCCAAACTGAGGAAAAACTATTCAGTTAAAGCAGCAGCCAGCCCGCTGCCACAGACGTCTTTCAACCTGTAAATTAGAAGATTGCAGCGCAGTTAGTAATCTCAACAAATCCCACAGATGTCCTCATTGTTTCGAATCACTGCGGAAGCAAGATGACAGTAAACAGAAAAGCCAAGTGGCAGTGACCAGTGTTACCTGCAAACACCAAACATCACTGTTCACAGCCTAAGCGAAATCTAAATCAGGCTTAAAAGCTATGCCATTGATACTGGCAATGTTTTTTAGATGGAAAAAGGCTGTTATTATTGCTTTAATGTGGTTGTTAAAGATAAAGTCTGAATCCAATAGTACCCCCAAATTTCTGACCTGATTTATAAATTCTAGTGTATCAAGGTGACTAATAACATGTTCTCTCAATTTCTGTGGGACTCTTCTGTCCACAGATGCTTTCTGTGGGTGGAAGAATTAGGAGCCCCTTCAGAGGTAGAGGATAAGATAGAAAGAAAAGGAATAGTAAAAACTAACAAAAAAAAAAAAAGAAAAAAGAAAATAAATGGTTTAGTTTAGGTTTTAGTTTATTCAGTTACTCAGTCATGACAACACCACATATTGAAGAAATAAAGAATTTGGGGGAGTTTGACCAAACGTGTCCAAACCGTGAATAAGTGAAGCCTCCTATCTCTTACATTTGTCGCAACGGGGATCTACATCTGGGTAATAGCGAGACAATTTTGATTTGGATATATGGGTCTTGTGTACAACTTTGAATTGCAACAAGCAGTGTCGGGCACAAAGAGAAGTTGAGTTAACCAACTTAAAAATGGTGTCCCAAATGTCCTCAGACAAGGTTAGATTCAGATCTTGCTCCCATGCGATTTTAATGTTGTTGAGTGGGGCCTGCCTTATGCCTAGCAGTTAATTATAGATAATGGAGATCAGACCCTTGCGTGATGGTTGTAAACTGAGACGTGCATCAGCAATGTTCACATCAGGTGTCTGAGGGAAGTTTGGTATCTGACAGCGGAGGAAATGTCTTACTTGTAAATACCTAAAAAAGTGAGACTTTGGGAGACTAAAATTTTCAGTCAGTTGCTCAAACGATACAAAACTAATATCCGTGAAGAGATTTCGGAAGCGCTCAATACCCAGTCTCTGCCATTCCTGAAAGGTTGGGTCCAGTAAGAAGGGTTGAAAAAGATGATTGGCAGAAATGGGACTTGAGAGGCAAAAGCCGAAGAAGACAAAGTGTCTCCTGAACTGAGCCCACACTCTCAACGTGTGCCAGACAACCGGATTTTCTATGAGTTTATTTGGTGGGAGAGGGAGTGGAGAGCCAAAAAGTGCTGGGATGAAAATGTTTTTAGCAGAACCCAATTCCATTGCCACCCATGAAGGGCAGTCAGATCGATTATGAAAATATGACCAAAAAGTAAGACAACGGATATTGGCTGCCCAATAATAAAATGAAAATTGGGCAGCGCCATACTCCCTTCTCCTCTAGGCTTCCGGAGATGGACCTTATTTAGCCGAGGGCGCTTGCCCTTCCATATATAAGATGATGTAACAGAATCTAATGTATCAAAGAATGATTTAGGAATGAAGGTTGGTACTGATTGAAAGATGTATAGAAATTTAGGGAGAATATTCATTTTGATAGAATTAATTCGGCCAACCAAGGATGTAGAAAGGGGTGACCACTGTGTCAAGCACTGTTTTGTGTGATTTAGCAGAGTGAGAAAGTTTTCTTTGAAAAGGCACTTGTGCTTTTTCGTGACTGTAATACCAAGGTAAGTGAATTGGTTATCCACAATCCTAAAAGGGAAGTTGGAGTAGTCTGATGCCGGCGTCCCCTCACTGACAAGAAATAGTTCAGATATATTTAAATTTAATTTGTATCCTGAAAACTGGCTAAAATCGTTCAGTAAAGACAACATGGCGGGCAGGGAGGTATCTGGACGTGAAATAAAACTCAACAGGTCGTCTGCGTATAGGGCCACCTTATGTTCCACTCCATTCCTCCATATGCCAGAGACATTCTTACAACTGCAGATTGCTATTGCCAATGGCTCTATGGCCAAGTCAAATAGTAGGGGGCTTAGAGGACACCCTTGTCAGGTTCCCCGATGGAGGTTAAAGGGTTGTGACAACTGAGAATTGGTAAGGACCGAAGCAGAGAGGCTTGAGTATAATAATTTGATCCAGGTGATAAAATTTGGACCGAAACCACATTTTTTAGTCTCAAATAAATATGCCCACTCTATCCGGTCAAACGCTTTCTCAACATCTAGAGAAAGGACACATTCAGGAGTCATACCAGAGGGGAGATACAAAATATCAAATAGCCGACGTATGTTGAAATAGAAATATCGACTTTTGACAAAGCCCGTTTGGCCTTCAGATATGACGGACGGTAAGATGTTCTCCAATCTTGGAGCCAGAACTTTAGCCAAAATTTTAACATCAACATTTAATAAAGAAATTGGTCCATATGAAGAACACTCCGTTGGATCCTTGTCTTTTTTTTGCAATAAGAGTGATACATGCTTCATAAAATGATGTCGGAAGCTTGCCGTGCTTGAATGAGTCAGACAGACTGTGCTTAGCTGTGGTGAGAGTAGTGAGGAAAAAGCCTTAAAAAATTCCACGGGAAACCCATCGGGCCCCGGGAATTTTCCTGACTGCAGCGAGGAAATAGCAACATCTATCTCCTCTTTTGTTATGGGTTCATCTAATCTCATTTTACTATCGGGGGAGAGCATAGGAATATTTAGTTGGTTCAAAAAATTATCCATTAATTTAGTATTATTCGAGAATTCAGAGGTGTAAAGTTGAGAATAGTAACTCCTGAATGTGTCATTAATCTTTGCGTGATTTGAAGTAACGGTACCATCCTTCATTTTAATATTCGTAATATGCCCCTTTGACTTGAGTCCTCTCAGCTAGTTAGCTAGTAATTTCCCCGATTTTTTCGGATATAGAACAACTCTTACTTCTTGAGAGTTGCCGTTCAATGGGTTGGGTTGAGGGCAAATCAAATTTGGTTTGAAGCTCTACTCGCTTTTATATAAATCAGGGTTTTTAACTTGAGCATATTGTTTGTCTATTTCCTTAATTTGGTTGGCCAATTCTAATCGTTCTCTGTGGGCCTTTTTTTTTTTTCATATTTACGTGTAGGAAATCATTTGCCCCCTAAGGTACGCCTTAACAGCATCCCAGACTACTAGACTAGGTGTATCCGGGGAGATATTTGTTTGAAAAAAAAAAGGACATATGTTTTTCCATAAATTTCACAAAATCATTGTCTGATAGGAGAGTTGAATTAAAGCGCCAATGTTTTTTAATTTGAGGAAAGTCAGGTAGCGCCAGAGATAATACAACAGGGGCATGATCTGATATCACTATGCCCTGATAAGCACAGGAATGTGCCAATGGTATCAGTTCATTGTCAATGAGAAAGTAATCAGTCCTAGTGAAGGTATGGTGGACTTGTGAGAAAAAGGAGTACTCTCTCTTATTTGGACACCAAAATTAGAAAAAAGGACTGAATGAGTGATGCAGACCTACTAACTGAGTCTGGATTGGGAAAGGAACGATCCAGCACGAGATCTAACCAGCAGTTAAAATCCCCCCCAAGTATAAGCGAGTATGAGCTCAGATCCGGGAGAGAGAAAAAAGCCCACATCGTCTACATTTGGAGCATAGATGTTGGTAAGCACCAACTTTGTATTATATAACTTCCCTGAGACAATGATAAAATGGCCTTTAGTATCTGATATAACATTGTGATGCACAAAAGGGATGTTTTGGTCAACAAGGATTGAAACCCCCCCTGGCTTTTGCTTGGAATGAAGAATGGAAATGCTGCCTCACCCACTGCGACATCAGGCGAGCACTATCAGAACCACGAATGCTGCCTTAAATTGTTTAATATATGAAAATACCCTCCTCCTCTTAACAGGGTAAACTCTTGACATTCCAGCTAATAAAGTTTAATGATCTAGCCACTGTCTTCAACTAGAGGTGCAGGATGATAAGTACAAATGATGTCAAAACTCCAGGAGCATAAAGGACATAATGAACCAAAAATGAGCTGTACGTGGCTTGTGTAGGCTAATAAACCAATTCTAGCATCGGAAAAACCACCCCTTGCCCACCCACCCCACAACAAGACAGCTACCAGAGAACACAGCAGCAAGCTCCCCAAGCCCCCATTATTAACCCCCCGAAAAAATCTTCCTGTCACTTGAACCCAATATCTTCAACTCCTTATTTTAAATTGCACTCAACACTCCTAGGTCCACATTTGAACTATTCTAGAAATGCAAACAGAGAAAACACATTCCTTTAAAGTCTCTTACAAACTGTTAGCACTATAAAGTCATATAATAAAAATAAAAATAGGATATGTTGCTTCAAAGATAAGCATAGACTCTGGCAGGTTTTCCTCACACCCCAATGTAACAGTTTATTGAACTAAAGACTGGGGGACATACTCACATACCTGCAGCCAGGGTCAGTATGGTACTAATGGTTCAGTAAGCTGCCCCATAGCAGCTGTAGTCTGGTCACTGAGATCGTATACGGCAGTGGCCAGAGTAAAGGGTAGCACATTAGCGGTTGTAAACCACCAGACACAGTCGTCAAACAGTCATTTACGGTGGTGAAGATGGAGGAGGAAGGCTGTCGATGTACAGTCATGGCCAAAAGTTTTGAGAATGACACAAATATTACATTTTCACAAAGTCTGCTGCTTCAGAGTTTTTATATGGTTTTGTCAGGTGTTTCTATGTTATAATGAAATACAATTAGAAGCATTTCATCAGTTTCAAAAGCTTTTATTGAGAATTACACATAATTCATGCAATAAGTCAATATTTGCAGTGCTGACTCTTCTTTTTCAAGACCTCTGCAGTTCTCCCTGGCATGCTGTTAACTTCTGGACCAAATCCTGACTGATGCCAGTCCATTCTTGCATAATCAATGCCTGGGGTTTGTCAGAATTTGTGGGTTTTTGATTGTCCACCCGCCTCTTGAGGATTGACCACAAGTTCTCAATGGGATTAAGATCCGGGGAGTTTCCTGGCCAAGGGCCCAAAATCCTAATGTTTTGTTCCCCGAGCCATTTTGTTATGACTTTTGCTTTATGGCGAGGTGCTCCATCATGCTGGAAAAGGCATTGTTCATCACCAAACTGCCCTTGGATGGTTGGGAGAAGTTGCTCTTGGAGGAAGTTCTGGTACCATTCTTCATTCATGGCTGTGCTTTTAGGCCAGATTGTAAGAGATCCCACTCCCTTGACCGAAAAGCAACCCCCACACATGAACAGTCTCTGGATGCTTCACTGTTGGGATGAGACAGGACTGATGGTAGCGCTCACCCTGTCTTTTCCAAACAAGCTTTTTTCCAGATGCCCCAAACAATCGGATTGATCAGAGAAAATGACTTTACCCCAGTCCTCAGGAGTCCAGTCCCTGTACCTTCTGCAGAATACCAGTCTGTCCCTAATGTTTTACTGGAGATAAGTGGCATCTGGAAATAAAAACATGATTTTATCTGCAGTGACTTAGATTCTTGATTATTCAGGAATAGACAAGAAAGATGTTGATGACAGGAATCATTGTTGGACTTATTATTACTACTGTTGGATTTACTGGAATTACTACATTGTGAAAAAAAATATTCATAGTAATTAGGAATTTTAAAAACTCCCTGTCAAGCATGGATTTTGTCATCTTTCTTGGTCGCTTCTCATCAAATCTTTATGTCTTTATGTTTTTTTGTATGGTCCCTTTAGATTTTCCTGTGAATCATTTTAGAAGAGTTTAATAATGTTCCGTAATTATTGACAGGAAAGCTGAAATGGACCATCAAGAAAAAAAAATAGCACAATTAAAACAATTATTAAAATGAACAGAATAAGTCAGTGTCTCTATAATAGATGTCATGCTGCATTAATATGACATCACTGCTGATGTCACTCTGTTCAGGTCCCTCTACTAAGTTTACAGAGGTGGCCCTGCTAAATGTTCATCTCTTAACAAGTCATTGTTAATGATTTTATCACTGAACATAGTCTTGATTTTATGATTTTAATGGAAGCCTGGTTAGCCAATAGTGACAGGTTCTCATTGAGTCAGCCCCTCCGAACTTCAACTCAATCAATGTTTCTGGAACAAACGGGAAAGCTGCTGGTGTTGCTGCTGGATTTAAAAACTAATTTCAGTGCATGCAGTTAAGATGTGGGGAATTTGATTCATTTAAATATCTAGACTCTAGACTTGAAATTGAGCCCTTATAATCCTATAGTCTGATTCTTGTCTTAAGCCCATCTAAGAAGGAAAATCCAAACAGCTCCTCAAATGTCATTCACAGGAGGCTCCAGCCCTCAAGCTTCAACAACAAGTTTACATTTTCAATAAAAAGTTGTCCATTTAATTCAAGATTAAAAGCAGGTTGTTGGATCGGGCAGGCCAAGTTACTACTATCAGCTTGAAAGTAGTAAGGATAAACCAAGGTACAAATTAAATCAAGATGTAACATGAGGTTATCATTTTTGTCATATTTGTTCATGATGAGTGGACCGGACACAAATAGAGATGAAAAAATACTTTTCAAGGTTTTGCTCAAATCAGAGATTCACACATTCATTTTCTGGTAGCAGTGGTGTATTGAAGATCTTTAGAGTCATTGACTCCTCCCACCTTTAACTCATCACACATGTGTCCACTTAATTTGACAAGAAGGGAAAGGCTATAAAATGCTTGTGATTAACCTTTGTATTTTACTGTTTTCTGACTAGCTTTGTTGTTGATTTGATAGAAACTGACACATGGGACTGGGTTGGTTACCAAGGGTAACTGGTGATATGGGAACTGTCATAAGGTGAGTGAATATCTTTTTTTCTTAAATTGCATTTTGTTTGGTAAACTCCCATGATTTGTGTATTCTAGGTTGCTGCTGCTGTTCCTGCTTGCTGTCACAAGAGAAGAAGTCAAAGGTCAGCTTGTTGTTGAGACTGTTTTATATGCTTTTGAATTAAAAAAGAAATAACTTGATTATTTACTCTATAGCCAAGAGCATTGGTTTTTCTAGGAATGATGGATATGAGGAAATACTGGTTTCTGGCAGTCAACCAGCTTCATACATGACCTGGTTACCCATAAAGGATGGCTATCCTTCCAGTGGGGCTGAGTTTCCCCAGTATCAAAGCTACCCACCTAAGGAGCCTGGTTTCCTGCCCCAGGTCCCCCATCAGGAGGAACCAGTCTACCCACCCAAGGTGCCCCAGGAGTGGCCAGTCTACCCACCCAAGGTGGCCCAACATCCTAAGGTCCCCCAGCAGGAGGAACCCAGCTTCCAGCCTGAGCAGTGGCTAGGCTACCCACCCAAGGTGCCCCAGCATCCCGAGGTGCCCCAGCATCCGCCGCAGTACCCGCCCGGGGTGCCCCAGCATCCGCCGCAGTACCCGCCCGGGGTGCCCCAGCATCCGCCGCAGTACCCGCCCGGGGTGCCCCAGCATCCGCCGCAGTACCCGCCCGGGGTGCCCCCCAGCATCCGCCGCAGTACCCGCCCGGGGGTGCCCCAGCATCCGCCGCAGTACCGCCCGTACCCGCCCGGGTGCCCCAGCATCCGCCGCAGTACCCGCCCGGGGTGCCCCAGCATCCGCCGCAGTACCCGCCCGGGGTGCCCCAGCATCCGCCGCAGTACCCGCCCGGGGTGCCCCAGCATCCGCCGCAGTACCCGCCCGAGGTGCCCCAGCATCCGCCGCAGTACCCGCCCGAGGTGCCTGAGAAGGAGAAGCTGGTCTACCCACCCCAGGTTCCTCAGCAGCGGCCACGTTATCGTGCAAAGAGGCCTGGCTTCCAAATCCAGAGGCCTCAGAAGGTGCCATACTAGGCAAAGACGCCTCAACAGGTTGGCTAAACTTGGACTTTTATGAAGCCACTAAAAGTCTACAATATTTAAGGTTTTCTTCCTGTAATTTCAGTGATGACTTGGAACTACGATGCTGGCCGGACAAATAAAGCTGTACAACTGAAATTTTGACTTGGCTGTGCTTTTTCTTTCCCTTCAATGAGATCTGGCCTTTGGTGTCAATAGATCTAGTACCCAAGATGGCCCAGGAGTCCCAGCAGGAACTTGACATCTTCTGGACCAAAAACGAGTGTTCCAACACTTTCACTACACTGACGAGGGGGTAAAAATTTAGATCTATTATTGATCACCTTTTTTCATTGTACTTGAAGGGACCCAGAGCATGACCTCTAAGCAAATACAATTTACTCATATTTCCTAATGAGGAAAACTGTAGTTGAGCAGCTACGTGCTGCTTAGCCACAGGAATACAAAGTAAGAAAGGGGGAACTGATATGATGCAGTGTCTATAACGGACACATTGTGTGCCTTTATGTACCAAACTACATGGCAATGCAAAGGTATAGCAGGATATTAAACTGAATACAGCATAAGTAATTACCTTGTTCCCTGGTAGTGGTTCCCAACAGTGGAGGTCTGTCAACTAACCCTCAAAGGTTAGACTCAGGTTAACCCTGAGCCCCAATGCCCAGGGTCTCAATCCAGAACAGACCTGTGAAAGAGCTTCACCCAGAGCCGGACTGGGAGACTTTTTCAGGCCGGCGAGTCAGTCATGTAACCAGGCCACCCTGGCCTTGCCCACACGTGCACGTTTACGCCCACACTTACATGCATTGGCATGCATGTACACGAACACAGACACACACTGCATTCCAAATAGAAGTTCAAATATCGGACCTATGTACAAACTAAGTTAGGAATATACAGTAACTTTTGTGTTTGGGGCTGGTAAAATACAGTAACAACAATCCTCACCAAAATCCACTAAAACACTAGAAGACAAAGGTTTAACGCAGTGCCAAGGTTACTTAAACATATGTGGAATGTCAACTGCCTCTTTGGTATAATTTTTGTGTAGCCTACAATATAACCTAATAAAGACAAAGTCCAAATCAATTAATCAGCTATGAGGGGACAGCCTTTGAATACATGTTCACAGAACATGCACGCACTGATAGACGCAATGTATAATACAGTCCGAGAGTATAGTTCCTAATAAGCAATCACATAATATTGACTCATATTCTAATATAGGGCTGGGATACATAACAGCAAGTCAGCAACAGACAGCAAAATTCAACAGCACTAGTACTTAATAGAAATGAGAGCCATTTATGTCAAATGGCAGTGCCTGTTGGTGTTATATCTGCAACTTGCATGTTGTTGCTCTAGAAATGATTCTGTACCTTCTGCCAACTGCTCTGCACTGGCTTCTCCTGAAGTACCAGCAGGACTTATGTCATCACCATCACCACCTTTGAATAGCAAACATATGCTTACAGTGTTTTTCCATACACTATAGTTCATATAGTAAGATAGTGTAGCCTATGTCTCACTTAATGTGTATTCATATAAATAATAATGGAATGATAACAGTAAATAAAAAGTGGCTTGTTTAATTTCATGGCCAGGGCCTATAGCCTACTGTGTAAAAGTGTACAGCCTCAAGGACCCAGGTCCCTGGACCTCAAGAACCAGTGTTTTTTCTTGTTGTTGTTGTTTTTTTACATAACTTACTTGCAGAGGTATCTTGGCTGGGGGGGGGGCGCTAAATAAACTTGTCAATTTACGGCATTTGGCCGCATCCTCCTCCAGCGCCTTTCTTTTTTTCTGTCTCTCCCTCTCGGCACCGCCTTTTCTTTTTTTTTTTTTACCCGGGTTGGGGTCCATGGTTTAGTCGAAGCCTCGACTCTTCCTCTCTGCTAGAGGTGGGCAGATCGATCCAAATATTGATAATATCGATACCAACTTTGGTATTGGTATCGAATAATACTCGTGTAAAAAGATCGATCCTCAAGCTTTATTTTTCTCTCCCAGAAGCACTGACTGAAGTGAAGTGCGAATTCATTGAAGTCTGTTTCTGACGCGCTGTCGCTGTGCCCCCCCCCTCGTCTTTTGACGTTGCACCGTCACTTGGCTCAGCTGCGGAAACCAAACAAGCATGCAGGTAGACTCAGCCTGGCCCCGCCCCCTAGCCCCGCTGTATTTTAGTTCCAAAAACGAAACAACAGCAAGTTGTGTAGTTTGTAAAAAGGCCGTAAAATACAGAGGAAACACAACAAATGTATTTAAGCAAATGAAAAACCATGAATAGAAGATGAAGAGCTGCAGAAACGGAGAGAAGTGAGACATCCTCCATTTCTGACAGACTGTCAACCCTGAGACAGAAGTCATTGGCAGACGCCTTTCAGTCCAACAGAGAGGATCCAGGTAGATCAGAGTCTTTCAGTCCAACAGAGAGGAATCAAGGTAGATCAGAGTCTTTCAGTCCAACAGAGAGGATCCAGGTAGATCAGAGTCTTTCAGTCCAACAGAGAGGATCCAGGTAGATCAGAGTCTTTCAGTCCAACAGAGAGGATCCAGGTAGATCAGAGTCTTTCAGTCCAACAGAGAGGATCCAGGTAGATCAGAGTCTTTCAGTCCAACAGAGAGGATCCAGGTAGATCAGAGTCTTTCAGTCCAACAGAGAGGATCCAGGTAGATCAGAGTGGTCATCTTCAGCATCAATTCATATTAATTTTCAAAGTACATGTTACTTAAGTCATATGTTACTGGAGCCAACTCAAAAAATATAATTAAGACCTTAAATTAACCCAGTACATGTCATGTATCCCATTGAAAGGTGTTATCTAAGTTAAAATAACATTAGATAATCCTTTATTTATCCCACAATGGAGAAATCTATCGAGTTAAAGCAACAGGAAAGGGCAACAGTGCAAACAAAACAAAAGTGTTGAAAGATATAATATCATGAGAGGTGGACTAGAAAAAAAAACATTATGAACAGAATAATTCAACTCCAAGGAATTTTAACACAAAAATGTTAATAGTGATAAAGTATTTTGAAGTCATCTATAGGGTTTGCTGAAATTCTATCCTAAATTTTAACAAAAAAATCCAAAGACAAAAATCACAAAAACACCAAAAGATCAGCAGTTTCATGATACATCAAGCTTAATATGAAAAAGTATCAGTATCGGCAATACTGGCCCTGTGTTTACTTGGTATCGGATCGATACCCAAATTCCCAGCATCACCCAGCTCTACTCTCTGCTACACACACAGCGCGACTGCAGCATCAGTGTCACACACCCCCCTTCCTCCGCAGCTGTCTGTGTGGTTGACACGGACTGTTGGGGCGGGTGTTAATCAAAACAAACCAATCGCCTTGTCCTCCTCACATGCTACTGGCCTGAGTGGCCTCTGATTGGCCAGGCCTGCCTCTCTGACTTAGAAAAAAAATAAAGTCAGATAGGCGCGGCGCCGGCTGACCGGCAGACTTAAATAAAGAGAGAGAGAGAGACGCAGGCCAGCAGGCCAATCACAGGCCGGCGCTTCTGGAAACCTCCCGGTTCTCCCGTTGGCCAGTCCGGGCCTGGCTTACCATTTCAACACTTAAGGGGGGAAGAAAAAACCCTTCTCCTCAGTTGACCAGATAAACCTAAACAAATGATCAAAAAGATTTTACCCGGCGGTGGATGTGCTGCCAGAGACATCCGCACATACTCGTTCCCCCCCATAAAATCTTTTGCGGCTCATTATCTTGGGATGACTTCACCTCTGTTGGGCCACACCATGTGATTACAGAAAACAGCATGGTTTTCTGAGACAAAGGAAATTATAAAACTCAAATCCCCAGCATGACTGGCGGTTTCAGATTCACATCTAGATGTGAACATGATGTCACGGTCTCACTGGCTGGGGACCCCCATCTCACAGCAGGTACCCCAATGAAGGTGGACTGCATCCTGGCAGCCTTAAACAGGCAGCAATGGAAATCAACTTGCAAAAATGATTTTATTGTTCTATTTAAGACCCAAGTAAAACATCCAAGTGTTTTTTTTTTTTTTTAAATAACGTGTATATTTTATGAGTTGTATCTCCCAGGATACATTACCTTGAGGTTTGAAAAACAGACCCAAAATGGTAAACATATTAACTGTAGGGGGACTCGTGTGACTTTATTAATATTTTAATAATCCTTGGGGTGCCACCGGCTTTTGGTAAAAGACGGAAAACTAAAGAACAAATGAGTCACAATTTGTAGTGGGTTCTTGACGAGTTGGATTGGCCGTGGAATATCAATCATCAGAGTCGCTAATACGTTGTACAACATTTATTTAGACACAGACAAGAACACAAAACATATAAGACATTCCTATATATATATATATAAACAGGCACATCAACATCGCAAATTCTTCATATTTGGCTATAGCCCATGACAGGAAGTGACGATAGCGGAAAGGAAGGAAAGAAAACATAATAAGAAAGATGGCGGGTACGCACGGGTTGCTAACAGCTAATCTGTTATCAAAGTGAACAAATTAATAAAGAGGGGCAATTCTCGAACTAATTAGCTGCCGAATAATGGGGAAGTGTGGTCCGGACGTGGTCGGACCGTCAACACTGGGAGACACCAAATCTTATTCTCTGTCAGCCTTACCCTGGGCGAGTCTGGCGGCGCATCGGTTTGGCACAGTTCGCAGTGGCTTTCTCCGGGAATCGTGTTCAGCCGATGTCTCTCTGGAAGTCTCCGGACGTAGCGCGTGACTCGGCGGGTCGTACCGCTTTCTTTCGTGGGTCGATTCTCAGAATCCGACCGGCAGGCTGAGGCGACTGGTGTCCCGGTTGGTGACTCTGGTCAGCAGGGATCAGTTCGATTTGCACGTCAAAATTGACGTGCGCCCCCAAAAGAAAAGACGGGGCAACAAAAATCAAAATTGTGAAATTAAGGCGAAACCTCTGGGGACTTGGCAGTTCTAGGCGTGGGCTTTCGGGTGTCGAACGTCGAACGTTTGAACACGGCAGCAGCACGCAAAAGCTTAAAAAGTTATCAAACTTGCAACTAACTTCGTTAGTTGAGACCATTCAGCGGTTGTTCTATAAAAAGGTTAATGCGGCACGACTATCAAGCTTCTGTAAAAATGAGGGCTGGGAAGAAGGGTGCAGAAGCAAGATAAACAACTTAAGAAAATTAAGATTAAGCAACCAAAATGATTTCAGAGTCTTTATCCGCGCCACCAAAGTTTCAAAGAAAATAAAAATGAAAGTTTCAAAAGAAAGGAGAAGAAATTTAAGAAGGCAAGAGTGCAAGGGAGTAGTAAGAGTAAGAGAGTAAGAGCAAGAGAGAACAAGAGCAAGAAGAGTGAAGAGAGTGAACAAAAGGCTCATCTTCTTTATATATCCATGATTATTCATGAGCGTTTATGCAAAATAAGAGGGTTTGGTCGATGCTTCGTCCAACCAGAGACAGGATTTTCCCGCAGAAAATCCGGAGCATTGCATTCTGGGAGATGAAGTTTTTGAT
>JAGFBZ010002191.1:0-46988 GCA_018398805.1 Hirundichthys speculiger | reverse complement strand
GGAAACCCTCAATAGGAAGTATAAGAGGAACTTTTGATTGTGAAATGAGCTTCAATTTGTTAGATTTTGTAGTAAACCAATGATAACCCCCTAAGTAACTGGGAAAGATTGGGTTTCTTATGTGACTCAGGGCCTGCAAACTGTGTTAAAACCCCTGTTCCAAATTTACAAAAACCAATGCCATGATATGGGTAAAGTCAGCAGATGGTGTAACAAAACAGAACCAAGCTCCTAAAACCGCTTGACAAAACGGAGAAGGATGGCCTTTTTTAGGCCTGTGCAACTATTACGAGCTCGGTGCTAAATATGCAGAGATCCCAGCCTCTGCACGATGCATTTATTGCAAACTAATGGCAATGAATGATAAAGTCTATGGACAGAGAACATTGAAAGGCCTTTGATAGTCTGAAATCAGCCCTGATGACCACAATGGTCATCTTTTATTTATTTAAATGTTTTAATTTTGATTTTGGAGTGCCACAGTGGTCTTAGCGTTGCCAGATTACAGCAAGCCTTCACCTTGACAGTGGACTGCAAAAATGGTTTCATGACTGCAGCCCTTTTTGAAAAATGGAAGCAGGTTGATGGTTTGTTTTCTACTCCGAGAAACTAACCTGTGGCCACAGCCTGCCACACTGTTTCAGTTTGTGCAGCGCTCTCATGGTCGAGAGTTCAGCATTTGTGAGATTATATCACCCAACCACCCTGCTAGAGCCACTCTGTGCATGTACTCTGTTGCAAACTCAGATGAGTTTTATCCCCAGCAGCCACATGGCATGGACAGCGGTTTCACTTTGCACCGACGAGATAAAATGACTTCCCCACACCAGACGAGGGGAACCACACAATGGTGTACAGACAGCTCAAGGGTCCATCTCCACACCCAGACCTTACTGATGTCCCACTAAGTAAAGGTAAGGGTTGGTTTGGAATGGATCCTCATCTAAGACTCCACAGGGCATATGCCAGACAGAGTATCCTGTGGTTTTCTGCATTAGATGTTATAGAAGCTTGTCACCCTTCCAGTGCACATGTCAGCACAAGTGGCAGAACTCATGCTGAGCAAGCATGTAGTTAGCCGAAAGTAATCACTGACGGTCTACACAGATAGCCAATATGCTAGTCCACACTGTTTTATTTGCAAAACAGTAGGAACACAGAGGCTGATTCAACTGGAAACCGTGACTCATGCTAGGCTGCTAAGGAACTTTTGCAAGCCCCCATGCTGCCTGTCAGTCTGCAAATGTGCTGCAACACCCGTGCAGGGATGACATGTCAAAAGCAACCATTTCACTGACCAAACTGCTAAGAGAGTAGCTGCAGGCAGCTGCACAACCTCCACGCTAAAATGTCCCTCCGGACATTACTGACCATTCAGTTCCAGGACATGCAATGGCTGCACCAGCAGCTGGAAAGAAGCTCTGGCTCTCTGAAGGAGGCATTAGAGAATGACATTTACCCCATAAACGACTACGAGTCCAGCCAAAAGCTTTGCATAAAGCGTGGCGATTTTGAGCCATGGGCCATGCCATGTCTCAACAGGAGGGATGGTCGATCTCATGAATAAACACTATAAGACTATAAGAATCATGGCCAGAGCAGTAGATCTAATGAATATCCAAACTTTCAGGTTACTGATGTTTCCTGAAGAAATTGAACAATCTGATGAACAACATGAATAGTGATTACTTGTGGAAGGTTCTAAAAGCAAAATAATCTGGCGAGCAATCTTCTCCCAGAAATGTCTCCCGTTGTCCTACAGTAACCCTGGTGAAGGTCGAGACCTGGTGTATGTCAAGGTGATCAAAAGAAGTCATGGTCGAGCCCTCGTTGGGAGGGTCCATACGTGTGCTCCTGACACCCCTACAGCATGAAGATTGCAGAAGGTCCAGCTGGAGATATCTCAGCTACTGCAAAAATGAGTAGAAGGCCCCGACGGTAAGGTGGAAGGCCGGATACAAAGGGGTCTTAGCCAACAGGGCAGGACGTCTCAAACCCGGTGAAGAAACCAACTGAACCTACCAATTTAGGGGCACTCGAGAAGAGGGGAGCCACGTGCAGGACCATTTTGGGATTTGTCACCCTTACTTGTTCGACCATCAATTCACCTTGGAAGAAACAACGGATGTGTGGTCGAAGACCAATATGCTCACAAAGAGCGTAATAAATCACACAGATGGATGACAGACTGATATGTGAACAGCCGTGGATTGGAATCCACAACCACACCCTCTGTTTTGAGAGGAAATGCACTGGGATGAATATATCCAGTGTCTACCTGGGATACTCCACATGTAAGACAACCATACCCGTTTGACCCAGCAAGAAGATTTAAAAACTTGCAACAGTTCACTCCCACAGGACATGATGTGGCTGCGGGGAACCTCACCACTGCAGCTCTGACCAACAGGAGAGTTAAGTCTGGAGTTGCCAGGCGAAGAGGGCTATTCTACACCACCCACATGCTCTGAACCACACAGGAGAGTTAGTCTGGAGTTTGCCAGGCGAAGAAGGCTATCCTACACCCACCCGACATGGTACGGCACTTCGGGCCTAAGACTTACCAGTACCTCCCAAGATACTGGTGTGGGAGATGTCACCTTTCAATCTTCAACCATTCGTAGTGCCGCCAACAACCTGTCGGTCAACCAATGGTCTACGCCCAACGGATGTGCAAGTGACCAGTAGAAGGCCATAAACCTTTGACCTCTGATGTCGAGGGTCTTCAGACACTGACCCCTCCTGGATGGTGGTGCCCATCTAAGTCACACACTGGATAACCATATGAAGACCCAGGAAGATGCCAGGATTAACTTGACCCACATGGTTTACAAGTGACGTGTAGCATTTTTAAAGTTCTTACACCTGTACTTTTTATTTAAAATTATGTGTCAGATCATGCCTCAGGAAAATGTATCAATGCTGTATCAGGTTACATGCCCAACTCCAATAGAAACTTCATTCATCCTGGAATTACTTTCCAACACTGACTTGGAAATTACCCTGAGTGTAAATGATCTTACAGCAAAAAAAATCTAACTGAAGTGGTTGTGTTAAATGAGATGAGATTTGAGCAAATATATGATAAACAGGAGGGAAATGTTGGGATCCTTTATACATAGTTATCCACACATTTGCTATAAACTGTACCCTACCTAGTGAAGAACTACTGAAAGAAGTTAAGTATGTGTCACCTTTAAAATGGCTGTGTGATTGCTGGATAACATGCTGTGTAAGAGTGTGAGAGTTATCATATGAACAGAAGGAGAAGAGCCGGGAACGGGACTGCATGAGAGAACATGGGCATTGTACAGCTTGTACTGATCAGTGTACTTAGATAGGTCAGATTAAGATATGCAGTTAGTCACTCCCCCAAACCCCTTAGACTGCATATCCCATGTAAAGCAGGGACTCCTAAGACAATAAAAGAAGGAGTCGCAGGAGTCAACTCAGAGCGGTTGGAGACTGTAACTGAGCACTCTCTGTCCGTTCTCCTTGCAAGTGATTGAAAACTCAAGTCTCTTGTGTCTTTTGTGCAGGTTGATGCAGAATGTTGGGGGTTTGAACCTAACAGTCAATGAAGTTGAGATCAATGTTTTACAGCTGATCTTTTTGATTTGCAGGCTCAGAATTCTTCAGACCTTCAGAGAGAGACAGAACATTTCTACACATTTCCTCAGATTAAATGTTAGTCAATGTTTCATGAAAATGTTGATGAAAGAAATCATTTTTAGACATCAGTGGAGGATTATAACTGGATCAATGGAGAAAAACTACAACATCTCCAGTGAACTGACCTCAGAGTCTCCAGTCTACAGTTTGGACTCTCCAGTCCAGAACACAGCTGCTTCACTCCTGAATTCTTCAGGTTCTGGTTCAGACTCAGGTCCAGTTCTGTCAGATGGGAGGGGTTGGACTTCAGAGCTGAGGCAACAACTTCACAGTCAGTCTCTGAGAGATCACAACCAAAATCTGTGATGAGAGAAAATAATGAGGTGAGTTGTAATAAAACAGATGATCTGAGATGATTCTCAACACAGACTGAACAAATCTGATGACAAAACCGAAAGATGTCATCATCTGATGAACATCTGATCTTCACATCTGTGCTTCAGATCATCTCATCCTGCTGTTTTTGACATGACACCATGAATGTGTTCAGTGTGTCTCAGAGCTGCAGACTTTGTTTTCATCTGCAGATGAAGGAGGGAACATGGCGGTCCATTCAGGTTCATGAATGTCTACGGTCTGTCAGCATCATCTGATCCCACAGTCACAATGAAAACCTCTTCTTTAGAAAAAACACATTTACTCTTGGAGATTTTTCATTTGACTCTGAACGTCTGCAATGAAAGTGTCCAAGTGTGGAGTTGAAGTTTTCTCCAGTATCCAGCTCAAAGATCTTACAGGTTTTAAATGGATTTCATGTTTTTATGGCTCCTGTCTTTGTTCTTGTTGGATCTTGTGTTCATGCTTCTGTTTCAGCATTCATGACAGCATTAAAATAACTTGCATTAATAGTTGGAAGTTTTCAGCTGAGGAAGTGTCATGGTGACATCTATTTCATCTGCTGAACTCTTTCATGTGTTTCAGCTCATTTTTGGACGTCTGTATCTGAAAGAAATCCTGATGAAATGTGACAAACTGACCTGCAGGTCTATAGACCAAGTACATATGTGTCCACATCAGAACTATTCTAAGTCTCCAGCTCTGAGCAGCCTTTTTCAAGAGTTTCAATGAAAATCTTTCATCTGATGTGTCTCTGGAAAACTGGCTGGAACTTCTTAGAAACAGAACTCTTCAATGGCTCTAATATTTCAGCTTTCTCCATTACAGAGATTCATCTCTGGCAGGAAATCAATAAACTAAATCAAGGATTTGATTTGGGAACTGTAAATGAAATTTAGGCTTTATATCATAAATGCTGCTAACCTCATATAACCTGCTTCTGACCTCATATAACCTTTTTTCTTAAAGGACAACGACCTCCACAACCTGACTCAAACTGGACTTTAATAATGAAGACAAATACAGTTGTGAAGTGTGTGAATTTTTGCCTTACTGGAGTGAAAGCTTTGGGTTTCCCGAAGGTAGATCACTGAGTAAGAATCAGCTGAAAAACTGAGAAAGGCTTTGGTTGTAAAAAAAAAGAAAGCAGAAACTGCCTCTTGTTCTTTGTATCCTTCTCTGCAGAGCGGATGGGGAGCCAGAGCACATCTGCTGCTGGACAGTACACCCCTGCCCTTTGTGCCTCAACCATAAGCTTTGCCTCAACCAGTCCCTCCTGCCGCTGCCTTTATCCATCCAGACCCTTCAACAAACTGTTGATGAACGAGGCTCATGTATGACTTTTGTTCTCTTGAAGGATCATCGTGGTGTCCTCAGACCTGTGGCCTATTTCTCTTGTAAGCTTGATCCTGTGGCTGCTGGTCTTCCACGCTGGCAGCGTGCCATAGCAGCGACGGAGAAGGCTCTAGCATCCTCTCGTGACATCGTGGGGTATGCACCTTTTACTCTTTTGGTCCCGCACAAGGTCCACATGATCCTCTCGGAACACTTAACCTCTCATTTCTCTCTGCCTCGTTTTCTCAGGTATCACACCTGTCTCTTAGAACTGCCCAACATCACAGTGAAATGCTGCACTGTTCTGAATCCTGCCACTCTTCTCCCAACCCCTGATGAGGGCACCCTTCATGACTGTGTGGCTGAGCTCTCTCTCACCTGCACTCCTCACCCTGACCTCCTGGACAGCCCTCTAACCAATCCAGACCTGATGCTATATGTTGATGGCTCTGCCTCTTGTGATGCCGTCACTGGTCACTGCCGTGTTGGTTACGCCGTCTGCTCAGACCATGGCACCATCTCCACCAACTCTCGCTACACATTTGGTGTTGTACACGACTTTGGCATGCTCTGGAAACATCGTGGTTTCATGAAATCTGACGGGAAGCCCATTCACCATCTTGGGCAGATGCTGCAGCTAAGGCAGCTGCACTGAAACTGCTTCCTCTTGCCGCTTCCTGTGTCAAGACCGACAGCTCTCCCTCAAGTCTGTTTCCTCTCACAGCTCTGCAATCACTGGCTTCAGCTAATGACAAAAAGGCCTGGCGTGCTGCAGGGTCTCATTTTGCCCCTCATGGCTGGTATGGGCCAGATGGTCAAACCTGCTTACCTTCTGCTCTTTTTGCCCACTATGCTAAATTGACACATGGTCAAGACCATGTGTCAAAAGGGGGAATGTTAAGTGCAATAGCTGAGTGTTGGTTCACAAAGGTTTTTGCAGCTTATGCACAAAACTTTTGCCAATCTTGCATGATTTGTGCCACCCATAACACAGGTAGGCAAATCCAAAATGCACAACAGGCCTCTCATCCCCCACCAACTAGACCCTTTGAACATACTATGATGGACTTTGTTGGATGTTCTCCCTCTGAAGGTAAACCATGTCTCAAATCTCTCTTCATCTTGGTATAGATGTCAGAAAACATCAATGCTGGCTTGGCCCCTACCAGATCCTCCTGGTCAATCAAACTGCAGTCAAGGTTGCCAAACGTGCTACGTGGGTCCACGCATCACACTGTCGTCGAGTCACTTTCCCAGCTGACCCCCCCTGCTGACCAGCGGTCCGATCCTGTTCCCTAAGGTCTTCGCTCTCAAGTAAGATCAGTGTGGAATGAAATAAGTCTCACTGCTACAGTAGCGTGCCAAGCTCCTCCACATGGACACCATGGATCGTCCGTGGCCCTGGCATCCTTTCAGGATACACGGCTGGTCTCTCCGAGGCTCCATGTGCGTCCTTGTTCTCCTGAGTGCTGTCATTGTGCTCCCCATCATACTGACGCCACCACGTGCCTCCACTCCTGCCACTCTTCCACCTGTCAACTTTTCCAACTCATCTGGCCCCACTGCGCCCCCCCCTCAACTGCCCCTCCTTCGTCCCTTTACAGACGTAGAAGGAACGCCCCTTTGCCCAAATCCCACTGCAGCCCTAGACGACAATACCTGTTTTGTGTCCAGGTCTGTCTCCCACTGAACACTACAAGCACAATTTCTATTCCCATATCCATGATTATGCCACTGGTTACAAGTGGTACATGACTAATGACCAGCTTGACACTCGCTGTTCCACCCTGGTGGCTGATCCACCAGGACATGATTGGTCTTCGTACACTGCCACTCAGTTTGCCCAACACCAACGACCACTCATGCATCTTGTTTCTGCTGGCCCCAACCTCATCCTGACTGTTAATTTGACAGGTAATGTGTCCCTCATCCCACCTCAGAAGAAGAAGAATCAACTGGATGTCGACTCATGCTGGGGTTCCTGGATCTGGGCCTGGTCCGGTGGCTCAGATTCCCGCTTCACAGTTACTTTGTGTGAAAAAAAACATTACTTCTAGGTCAGAAGATGCTCTGTGAGGTATTTCTTTAGCCATTAATGATGAACTGCCTTAAACCTCAAGTGTGCCAGTTTTGAAGTCTTCCTGGCTGTTATTACCTCTCCCCATTTTATCATTTTACCTGTGATGTTGTGTGGTTGTTTATTTAGCTAATTTTGTAGTTTTGGATGATTATTTTTTTCCCTTTTTGGTGTTATTTGTGTTGATTTTTATATGTTCCTCTCCATTAGGTTTGATCCTAGTGGATCAAAAGGGGGGAAGTGTAAAATAAATTTAGGCTCTTATATTATAAATGCAGCTAACCTCATATAACCTGCTTCTGACCTCATATAACCTTTTATACTCGTCTGCACATCAGCTATGTTTGTGTGCTACTGTAAACTGAAGATCATCCTGTTCTCACAGACAGCTGCAAGGTCAACAGATACGAAACTAACAAAACATAGAATAAGCCACTCATTGTTAAATCCTACTCCCTGACTATCAGTAATACAACATGACCATATATGGACTTCTGGTGCTGCTGCTTAAAAGGTTTCTGTCTTTCTGCCCTTGGCAGAAATCTTTGAGTTCTCTCTCCATGCACATGATTTTTTTCTTCTGACTTGACTTAATAAAAACATTGTGAATGAAGTTGTTGTATTTGTCATTCTACTTGGATTCTTCTTCAGATAATTTTCCACGACAGAACCTCTGGCTGAGTTGACTTGAGGAGACCCAGAATAAAACAAACACATTTGACTTTTAAAGTTTTCATGTTGAAGATAAAACAATCAGAAGTGTGAATATTTAAAGAACGTAACTGCTAATCTGCACTAACTGATGGAGTTAATGATCACATCTGGACTCACCGAGCCTTTCTGCAGTTCCTCACAGCTGGGATCAGTCTACGTCGTCCTCCTGCTGTTGTGTTGTACTTCTTCAGGTCCAACTCATCCAGAACCTCCTCTGACATCTGCAGCATGTAGGCCAGAGCTGAACAGTGGATCTCAGTGAGTTTCTTCTTTGATCTGTTCTCTGACTTCAGGAACTCTTGGATCTCCTGATGAACTGAGAGCTCCTTCATCTCCATCAGACAGTGGAAGATGTTGATGCTTCTGTCAGGAGAGATTCTGTCAGTGTTCATCTTCTTCAGGTTGTTGATGACTCGCTGGATGATTTCTGGACGGCTCTTCTTCTGATCCAACAGACCTCCTAAGAACCTCTGGTTGGACTCCACAGAAAGACCATGAAGGAAGCGAACAAACAGGTCCAGGTGGCCATTTTTACTCTCCAGGGATTTCTTCATGACTCTCTTCAGGAAGTCATCCAGAGATGAGTATCTGTAGTTTTCTCCCAGCAAGTTCTTCATCACATCAGTGTCTCCGTTGGTGTAACAGTGGATCATGTAGACTGCAGCCAGAAACTCCTGGATGCTCAGATGAACAAAGCAGTAGACTGGTTTCTGGAAGATCACACACTCTCTTCTGAAGATCTCTGTACAAACTCCTGAGTACACCGAGGCCTCTGTGACATCAAGACCACACTGCTCCAGGTCTTCTTGGTAGAACATGATGTTTCCTTTCTCCAGATGTTCAAAGGCCAGCCTCCCCAGCTTCAGAAGAACTTCCCTGTCAGCCTCCATCAGCTCCTGTGGACTGGTCTCATGTCCCTCATGGTACTTGTTCTTCTTCCTCTTTGTCTGAACCAGCAGGAAGTGTGAGAACATGTCAGTCAGGGTCTTTGGCAGCTCTCCTCTCTGCTCTGTAGTCAACATGTGCTCCAGAACTGTAGCAGTGATCCAGCAGAAGACTGGGAGTCCACACATGATGTGGAGGCTCCTGGACGTCTTCATGTGGGAGATGATTCTGCTGGACAGCTCTTCATCTGTGAATCTCCTCCTGAAGTACTCCTCCTTCTGGACGTCAATGAAGCCTCGTACTTCTGTTACCCTGTCAACACATGTTGGAGGGATCTGATTGACTGCTGCAGGTCTGGAAGTGATCCAGATGAGAGCTGAGGGAAGCAGGTTCCCCTGGATGAGGTTTGTCAGCAGCACGTTGAGAGATGAGCTCTGAGTGACATCAGACAGGACTTGACTGTTGTTGAAATCCAGTGAAAGTCTGCTTTCATCCAGGCCGTCAAAGATGAACAACAGTTTCCAGACAGCCAGCTGCTCTGCTGAGACCTTCTGGAATGTTGGATGGAAAACCTGGAGCAGCCTGAGAAGACTGTACTGCTCATCTCTGATCAAGTTCAGCTCCCTGAACGACAGCAGAACCACCACACTGACATCTTGGATCTCCAAGCCCTCTGCCCAGTCCAGACTGAACTTCTGCACTGAGAAGGTTTTTCCAACACCAGCGACACCGTTGGTCAGAACCACTCTGATGGATCCACGTTGGTCAGGTAAGGGTTTGAAGATGTCCTGGCACCTGATTGGAGTTTCATGGAGGGTCTCCTTCTTGGAAGCTGTCTCCAGCTGCCTCACCTCATGTTGGGTATCAACCTCTTCACTCTGTCCCTCTGTGATGTAGAGCTCAGTGTAGATCCTGTTGAGGAGGGTTCTACTTCCTGGTTCATCAGTTCCTTCAGTCACATGTTCACATCTCCTCCTCAGACTGATCTTATGTTCATCTAGAAGCTCCTGCAGACCAACATCTGCTGAAAGAGCAGAAACACCATGAAAGTCAAGAAACAGAAAAGTTTTTCCTGTCATGTCAGAGCAGTTTTCAGAAATGAGTCCATCAGCAGACAGATGTTCAGTCTGACCTGGTCCAGTTCTGCTCTGACTGGCTGTCTGCAGTCCAGCTCTGGTTCTGGATCTTTCTCCACACTGGGGACAGGAGGAGTGTCCTGATGAAGCAGACTGGTCCCAGTATGAGCTCATGCAGCGTCTGCAGAACCAGTGTCCACAGCTGGTAGAGACTGGATCCTTCAGGACGTCCTGACACAAACCACAGCAGGACGGCTGCTCCTCCACACTAACTCCACTCCTCTTCCTCCCTCTGTGAAGACATTTCTTTTATCACTACAATCATTTTCTGACTGTTGGAGAAAAATCTCCAGATGAGTCAACAGAGTCCAGAAGCTCAGATGGTCTCAGAGATCAGGAAAAGTGTGGCTGCTTTTCTGTTTGAATTCAGCATCCAGGCTGGAATCAAATTGATGATTCCTTCTAGAAACATTCAACTATTCTTTAACAAACAGTAATCATCAGTTAGTGTATTGATGAAGGATTGAGTAACAGGAAGTGTTGATTAGTTAAAGAGACAAAATCTAATGTCATCTGTCAAAGTCATTTAAGATGAGTCATATAATCAGTTAACAACAGTTCTCTTACTTTGTGTCTGAGGGTCCAGGTTCATTACTGAAGACTGGAGGATCATCTTCTATCCAGTCACTCTTTATAGACAGACAGCTGGATCCTGGAGACTCTGGTCGGCCCTCTTCCTCCATACAACCATCCACCTTCTGGACTTCAGTCAGTCTGAGAGCTGAACCAGAACCACTGACTGTGAGATCAGAACCAAAGAATCAGGACAAACTAGTTTGTTCAAGAGTCACTCAGACTGAAACCAGAGGAGGCTGGTAAGTTTTCAAGCTCCCGCTTTTCATTCTCTTTCAGATGACACCACCATTGTGGGACTCATTCACACTAAAATGAAACGGTCTCCAGAGCAGAGGTCCAGACGCTGTCCTCCTGGTGCAGAGACAACAAGCTCATCCTCAACACAAAGACAAACCCAGAAATGTTCATGAAACAACTCAATGGTTTCATAGTTTTCTAGAGGGCTTGGTTTCTCCTCTTCAGAGGGGTGTCAGCTGGGACAGGAAGCAGAGACAAGTAGTCAGATGAGTCCAGATATGTGTTAGGATTTCATAATTAGCTCAGAGGATTCTTTAACTGTTTAAATCTAAACTTTATTGCCTGTAGGAATGCTGGCTCTTATTTTTTTATAACTGTGTATCCTTAGTTTAGTCTCCTGCTGCTTTAGGTTTTTATGACCTAACCGATCGGGATCGGGACCTCCTGACCTCCAAAAGTTTGTGACTTCCACAGATAGACACAGCTGTTTTATTATCTTTACTCCTGGACTGTGACAAATGTCAACACATATCCTATAAGACGTGAAAGTTGCCAGCCACCTGGATTTTGAGATAAAGGAGAATTATGCAGAGGAATACAATACCCTCCCTTCTAGAGTTATAAAAAGGGAGGCACTCCGACAGTCTGCGAATACTCTTTTTACATCTCTCTGTGGTGTTAAGACAGTGTACCATCGGTTGATTAAATATTCTGCAGGGCATATTGAACCTTGTAGCAATCTTTCTGTATTAAACTCTCTAATTGGACATTGATTTCATTCTCTTTTTGACACCAGATAAAAGAACACAAAAAACTTTTTAATGGTGACCGCCGACATTGAATCTGGCTGTCTCTAAAGGTTTCTGCATTGTGTGGATTGTGGGAGGAACGCTGGAAGACACCAATTTCAGACATCCAATGCTGGCCAGCAACAGTAAGCAGGAAACCACTTTGAATTGAAAAGGAACAGCACAGCACAGGAACAAGAGACAGATGCTGAACATGAACTAGACGTTCTTTATTGGAGGTCAGAACCAGGAAGAAGAAGATCAAGTCCTGAATCAAAGTGGATATTACTGAATGTCAGCAGAGTTTGTTGATGTGGTTCCTGGAAACCAGATTTTTCTAGTGAAAGAGAAAAATCAAAGCTGGAACTCTGGTATTGATGCTGGTCTGAACAGTCAATGACTCAACTGAAGATCTCCTGGCTGACGAACGCATCAAAGACATAGTGATGATGATGACCTCTCTGTTATTCCAACAGGGGTCCTGAAGCACCCCAGCACCCCCACTTCATACAGCTATGGTCACATGTGGCCCAGACCACCTCCCAATGTGGTTTTTCGTGAGCGGAAGACTGCATTAGCGGTTAGCGGTGGTTCCTATACCTGCAATTTGCAGGTAGCAGCTAGTGGGTAGCGACTAACAAGAAGTGTACAATCGGGGTCTTGTTTTCTTTGATCAGCATTGATACTTTGAAACCTGTAGTGTGTAGCTGGGCTTTAGATGGTCTTGAATTTATTTCTGCATTCAATCTGACAGCTTCAGCAATGTCAGCCAGAATGGTTGAATTGTGTTGTAGCTGTGGACCCAGACTCCACTTCCTCCATCAGAAGTGAAAGTAGAACTTGTACCACAGTTCTGGGCTCAACAATGTCTTCAACAATGAGAAAGGTTCTTTCCTTTAGAAAGTTTTTTCTCCAAACTTCCATCTGACACGTGTAGTTGCGTCAGTTTCTGTGCTGCAACAGGTTTCAGCAGAGTTTTTGGTTTTTGACTAGTTGTTGTTCTGTGTCCTGAACTAGATATACAAAGATATGATAATTTTAATAGAATTTCTCTCCCTCCAGATGGACCCTCAACTATGAACATCCATCCATCCATCCATCCCATTATCTATACCCGTTTATTCCTATGCAGGGTCACGGGGATCTGCTGGAGTCTATCCCAGTTCTCTCCGGGTGAAAGGCAGGGGTCCACCCTGGACAGGTCACCAGTCCATCACAGGTGGAGACAAACAACCATGCACACTCACAATCACTCCTACTGGCAATTTAGAACCACCAGTTAACCTGACATGCATGTCTTTGGACTGATGGAGGAAGCTGGAGAACCTGGAGGAAACCCACACAAGCACCAGGAGAACATGGAAACTCCACACAGAAAGGCCTGCTGAGGTTCGAACCAGGAACCTTCTAGCTGTGAGACAACAGAGCTGATCAGCGGCGGAACATGTCACTGCGGGGCCGGGGGCGAGGCACATGACCGGGCCCTGTAAACCCAATAAAGCTTGTGATTACATTGTTTTACAGTATACACTTGCCTGCAACAGCGGGGCTTACAAGCATTACTACTTTTTTGACACAGAGCTCAAAGCATTTGATAGTAAGAGTTCAACACCACAAAGAGCGACCATGTCATTTTGAAATCAATCAAACCTGTAGTATTATGGAATGATATATTATCTAAAATGTATTCGGCGGTATGCAGTTGTGACATCACGTGTGAGATGCACCAGTTATTGTTGTAGCAGCTACCGGCATTCATTCATTCATTCATTCATTCATTCATTCATTCATTCATTCTGCTCGGTACCAAGTGCCAATTTCGTCTGATGTGTTTCCATTGCTGTTAATAAATACCAACTCCAAGCACGTCATTGTACGAGCCTTTTTGCAACAGTAACCCGACAAAACCGACATGAAGTCTCACAAACCATGAGAACATCAAAAACATTAGGCTACCTGGCCCCTAATAATAACGTTAGGTGGTCGGGCTACTCCGATAACAACCACATCAACAGTTTACTACTAACTCACATGTTGTTTTCAGTGTCAGTGATTGTGGGTAATTGTACCTGTGAATCTGGCTACCTGACCGTGGTGCCAGTTCTGGTGGGCTTGACTCGCTGCCAACAATGTCAGGTTCATCTCCAGGAGGATATGTATCCAGCTTTTTTAGTTTGGCCTTTTCCTGCGCTCTTTTTTTCCTTTTCTTTGCATTTTGTTGCTTCACTTTTATGCTTGTATGAACTGCCACTCATGATTTAATTAATCCTTGATCCACCTACCCTGCACCGCATAGACTCTGTTGACTAGTGACTGATGGATGGCTGTTGATGTCGATTTTACCCAAAATACATTTGGAGATCTTACCGGCAATCCACTTCCAAATTTGCACCTTGTAAAGTTAACTGTGAGAGTGAACATGAAGCCTGCCATGCAGCACAACATTTAATTCACTGTGTAGAAACCTACATGACCAAAGTCAGTCTTAATTTTTTTTTTTTTTTTTTTTTTTGACCAACCATGACTCATTCTGGCTGGGGAAACCTATATATGTCACCTCTTACGTAATTCATATATTTGTCGCAGAAGTTGTTGTAACCAGTACTGCGCAAGGCGCGACTGATGCCTGAGGAAACGCCTGTTTCTTTGTCTTTCGCCGGGCTCTCATGGGTCCGAACTGGGGGAGTACTGTCCCCCCAGTCCCCCCCTGATGCTCCGCGCCTGCTGCTGATCACCAAGACACCCCAACTATGAACATGTTTGAGACAAACAGAGCTCAGCAGCCATAAACCACAGCCAGTCCTCCATCTGACTGGGTCCCAGACCTCCATCTGACTGGGTCCCAGTCCTGATCAGAGCCAGACTTTCATCATCTCTAATTCTATCACTTCCTCATGAGGAAACACAGACCAGAACAGATGCACCCACTCCAGCTCATGGACCAGCAGGTCCTTGTTGAGGTATTTAGTTTTCAGTCTGACTCAGACACTGGAACAGCAGAAGAAGAAGAAGAATGAGGACAAACTCTCACCTGGTTTCCTCTGTTGCTCCGTGGACTGGAACACTGGACCAGTCTGAAGACTCTGGACACTTTCAGGTCTTGTTTACTGTGTTCAGACGCTCCTATCATCTCCTTCATCTGAAATCACATGACCTCTGTGTGTGTGTATGCGAGAGAGAGATAGAGAAAATGAAAGCTAATTTCTCTCTCCCACACCCACAGTGGTCATGTGGTTTATTGTAACTCAGAGTTGATTTCCTATAAACCAGAGTAAACTTCAGTCTCCCTGATGGAGCAGCACTGTGAGCTTCTGTTTGTGTTTTGGCTTCTTTATCATGACTTTTAATCAGGAGAAGAAGACAACTTTATTTGTAGAGAACATTTCAGACACAAAGAAAGCAGTTCTACAGCAGAATTTAGATCAATTAATTCACAGAAATACAAATAAAATTCATGAAAGAACCAAAATCAAAATAGATTTAGAGCAACAAGGAAGAAGTTGTTTAAAAAATTATCAAAAAAAACTCAGGAGTGATTCAGATTATAAAATAGGATTTTATCCTTGAAAGGAAGCAATTTACAGTCAGTAAGTGACGATGCAAATGCTTGCAGTTATTCTGTCAGGCAACCTTCTTATAGTCCACATGATTGGTTTACAGCTATTGTTCTTTACCATCTGGTCAGGTTAGATAATATCAAAGGAGGAACTGAACCAGTGATCTAGGAAATTAGGGATAGGGAAATTGGGGTCATCATGAGTTGACGATAGTTATCACAGAATTAACCATAGATGTTTACGATGCAAACACCTCAGTCCTTAATCTAAAGGAAATCCACATCTTTCTGTCATGACCCTCATGTACCCTTTTAGTGACACCAAGAAGATATATTACATTTGTAATAGGATAGTAACACACAATAACCTTATTTTTCTGCCAGAAGTGAAAGCTTAAATGAGTAAAAACAGAGCAGTAATAGATGCAGCATGAAATGAAATGAAACTAAAGCTGAAGAGGAAAACAGCAGAGTTTTAGAGGAACTTTAAAAGTGTCCAGAGTTGGAGCACATTTAACATCAACAGGAGGTTTCTTCATGTGTTGCAGCAGAGCAGCTAAATGTTTGGTTCTAACTGGAGCTTCTACCAGCTGACTGGACCATAAAGATCTCAGAGCTCTACTGGTTTATGTTCTACAAGGAGATCACTAATGGATTCTGGAGGCTGATTATTTATTGATTAGTACACTAACAACACTTTAAAGTCTGTTCTGTAGGTAGCTGGTAGCCAGTGGAAGGATCTCAGAAGAGGAGGAATGTTCTCAGTTCTCCTGGTTCTGCTCAGAACTCCGAGAAGATATAAAATTGTGGGAAAAGAAACTGGCGTGCAAGAGTTGAAAGAGAGGTGGTCTGTACTGGTCACAATGGAAGAGAGAAGCAGTTTTCTGTAACTCAATTCTAATTGGTACGTAGTGTTCTGTGAAGAAGTAATGGTGGTCTTTAGACCGTAGTAATCACTCACATAAACAGTCTGCCATAACAGACAGGAGCTGAACATTGACAAACCTGAAACATTGAGAACCCACTGCTGTTTCAGTCCTGCTGCTGGTTTATATATCAGGACATTTTACAAGTGCTTGATCCTTTTGTAAACATTTTTAAGCCATGATGTGTTGTATATATATATTATTATTTCATATGACTTTAAGATTCTCTTAGTTGTTTTTAAATGTCTTAACGGTCTTGGGCCCTCTTATCTATCTGACCTGCTTTTACAATATCAACCCTCACGGACCCTGAGGTCCTCCAGCACTGGCCTTTTAACCATTCCACAAGATAGATTAAAAACACACGGGGAAGCGCCTTTCACTTATTCTGGTCCCCAACTCTGGAACAGCCTGCTGCAGAGCCTCAGCGCTGCAGAGATATTCATGTTTTTAAAAAGCGACTTATGACCCATCTATTTAGTCTGGTTGTTAATTGATTAATCTCTTAGTATTTTAGCTTCTTCTACTTTATTCTATTTTTTTTTAATTAATTAATGTATTTATTTATTTAACTTACTCAGTATTTATTACTTTTTACTATTTTATTCTATCTTAGCTAATTTTAAACCTACCTCCCTTACTCATCTATCTATGTATCTTGCCCAACTTAATTTTATTTTGGAATCTTCTTAAATCATCTCAATATCTTATTTGACTCTTTATCATTGATTGATGTGTTTTTAGCTCCAGTGTCTCCTCATGGGGGCCCTCCACACCGGGTGTGATGTCCGGTCCTCCAGCGGGGGTGCTGTCCTGTGGAGACCCCTGGCCTGAGCAGCGAACAGGCCCCACACCTTGTTGTGGGACCGGCTGTCCCCCTCAGCTCGGGTGTTCTCTGCGGTGGTGCCCCCGGTGGCCAGGGGCCGGGGTCCCCCCTGGTGTGGACGGCCCCCTCATGGGGCCTTTCACTCACCTATGCCTCAGGGCCAAGCCATGTCTCTAGTCCAGCATCAGCTACAGGAGTGTGTGTGGGGTTGTGTATGTGGGTACAAATCTGAGATCCGTGTGTGTTGGTGTGAGTGTGCGAGTGTGTGAGGAACGGGTTTCTTATTTGCTGTGTTCTTGTTTTATGTTTTATTTTAATTTGTGAAGCAGTTTGTGTTGCATTCTATATATATGAAAAGTGCTATATCAATAAAGTTTTGATTGATTGATGGATTTAAAATTATATCTATATATCTATATATATATATATCTATATATATATATATATAGTATAGAAAATGACCTAAGCATAGAATTAAATAATAATGAAAAAGTAATGCATTTTGCTGGTGCAAATGACAAAATCTGTATTTTTACATGCATTGATTATGTATATTTACACCTCACTGATGTTTGTATTTCTGTCTCTGTTGGTTCATTGTATAAATGGTTCATCTTTAAGTTAAATTGGCTCTTGACTTGATCAAGTTGAATTTTAGCTTCTGTCCATAAAGTCGGCCCCTGAGGTCAGAGATGAGATTGAATATTGAATTAGTTTCATTTCCCTGCAGGGATTTATAAAGTATTTTTGAACTGCACGGGGCCGAATCAAACCACTGTCAAAGTCAGATGGAACCTCCAGACGGTCCATTTCTTCAAGTTCCCTTTTCTTCATTAATCTTATTCACTGTTCCTGTTCTTTTTCATGATGTATCTGGTCTGTTTTCCATGACAGCTGGTGAAATCTAAGGGAGCTGCAGCATTAACAACAGACACAAACGAAACACAGGGCAACTGCAGCCAGCACCACAAAACAAAACCCACAACGTAAAATTCAGTCACCAGTCATACACCAGTGTACAGTCCAGAAAACAATACGATAAGAGAGAGAAAAGATACAGTCCCACCCAGGAAAAGTCACTAAGGTTCTTGGTCACTAAGGTTCTTGGTCAACAGACCTCTGCAGTGCTTCTCCAGCCAAAGCATCAACTCAATCCCCCCCTCCAGGCTACTCAGGAGAAGACTGGAAGACCACCACCCAAGGAGGACATGTCTGCTCCCCGACGTGAAGATGCACAGGTCATGTCATGGGAAAAATCATATATATCCCTAGATTTATTATTAACCACCTGCTGATGACAATATCTAAATAAGACTGAGTATAACCTTAAATAATAAAAACTTGGAAATGACTAGATTTCAGTGAATTTAATTCCATTTAAATGTAAAGTGCTCACACCCTACAGGTCAGCAGATTGATGAAGAATGACCAAGAGCATCAGGAGTACAACTGTTTTAACAGGACACACCAGAATACACAAGACAGAATATATGAGGCAACCAGAAATAACATGTGGAAGACATGTGGGAAGTCAAGGCATTAGACATAAAACATGGAACAGGAACTCCAGGAGTCTGGGGTGCTGGGCCCGTTGTACAGTCACTGTACAAATGGAGTGGGAGCTTGGTCCGCATTGCACGCACAGCATCTGCTGTGGTGCGGACTCTGTACCGGTCCGTTGTGGTGAAGAGAGAGCTGAGCCAAAAGGCAAGGCTCTCTGTTTACCGGTCGATCTTTGTTCCAACCCTCACCTATGGTCATGAATTGTGGGTAGTGACCGAAAGAACGAGATCGCAGATACAAGCGGCGGAAATGAGTTTTCTCCACAGGGTGGCTGGACTCTCCCTTAGAGATAGGGTGAGAAGTTCAGTCATTCAGGAGAGACTCAGAGTAGAGCCGCTGCTCCTCCACATCAAGAGGAGCCAGCTGAGGTGGTTCATCTGGTTAGGATGACCCCCGGGCACCTCCCTGTACAGGTGTTTCAGACATGTCCAATGGAACAGGAACTGAGAGTTCAGCAGCAAAATTAGACAGTAATGAAGCAAAAAAAAAAAAATCATGTTACATTCCACTACATTTATATACATATTTTTATATATTAAAGGTGGGGTGGGTGTTGTTTTTTTGCAACACTTTTTACAATATTGCCTGAAAACCTTTTCACATTTCCATTGCACCCACTGAAATAAAATGTTTGCAAAAAAAACTAAACATTTTGGTCCAGTCTAGAAGGTATAATCAGAGAAAAACTCTGACCAATCAAAAAAGTGATCATCACTATTTTGATTGGCTGCCTAATACGTCCATCAAATATCACCCCTCCCTCCCTCCCTCCCTATGGTTCATGCAGTCGTGAATCATGTGAAGGCGTGGTTTCGAGGGGTGAGCTGAAGAGGAGGAGGCGGAGCCTTTGGGAGGAGGGAGGGAGTGTATATTTTCAAAATCTCACTTGAGTTGGATTGCTGGAACCGTTTTTCAAACAACACCTACTCCACCTTTAACTGTTTTCAACACAAAGTTACTACCGACTGTAAAGTTTATGACACTTAAAAATTTAACTTTACAAACTCTTTTTTCCAACCCATTTGAATATTTTACATCACAAAATGTCTTTTTAACTTCAAACAACAAAATAATTTCAATTATCATTGAAAGATCAATTATAATCAGTCTTTTTAAAACAAGACTGTTGAGGAAAGCTCAATCTTTAATGAATTAACCTCATTCTCTTGAGGTTAATTCATTAAATGTGAGAGGTCAGACAGCAAGTTACAGATCAGTGAAACTAATTCTCTGTGTTCTTTTATCTGGTGCCATTGAAAAGACTAAAAACAAAGACCAATTAAAGAGTTTAATATACAATGATTAGTACAAAGATTCAATATGCCATGCAGAATATTTTAATCACATCAGTTTTAAAGCAGAAAATGAACAGAAGAGAAAAAAAACATGTGTTCAACTGGAAACTGTGGCTTTAAATCCAGATGTAGGAGTAGATGTTCATCTTCATCATCATCATGGTCCAGTCAGAGTCTGTCCACACAAACTGGTGCTGCTTCAACCTCTGTGGATCATCAGGACACAGCTCATCCTCTCTCAGCACACACACCCTCCTGTTACCTCTCACCTTTACAGAGTTGAATGCGCCCAACTGTAGAGAGAAGAAGAAAGAAGAGAGCAGATAAAGTTAGTGTCTGCAGAGACTCCCTTCATCAGCTGTCAGTCAGTGATGCAGCACATCCAGTATAAAGAGCAGCAGGGACTTCAGTCCTGTTCAGAGCTGCAGTGGAGCAGCTGTGTGTCTGTACATCCTGTAAGGCTGTCAGCTGGAATACACATGAACACAAGCACAACACTGCTCTACAACAAACATCTGGCTCATCTGATTGTCTTTCTGTCATCATTCTCCTCTCACAGCTTCACTGAGAAGCTGCAGCTTTACTGGAAACACTGGATCTTTGCTTTGATACTAACTGGGTTTAGTAGAAAACTGCTGAAAGCAGCAGGACTGACTCCAACCCTCCACTGACCTGAGAGTCTGGAGTTTGTAGTCTGGACTCTCCACCAGATCACACAGCTGCTGCACATCTGGATCCTGCAGGTTGTTCCTACTCAGGTCCAGATGTTTCAGATGGGACGGGTTGGACTTCAGAGCTGAGACCAGAGAAGAACAGCTGATCTCTGACAACCTGCAGTACTCCAACCTGAATAAAGAATAAAAGAAGTGATGTGAAGCCACCAGGATGGTCGAAATAGAAACCAGATGTTTCTAGTTTAGAAGAAACTTTAGAAGAAAGCAGCAGTTAATGGACTAAAGCAGAGAAGAAGAAACCAGAGCAGTGAGATGGTCAGTGTGGATCAGTAGGAGATCAGCCTGATGTCTGCAGTTTAGTGTCAACACAACTTTCACATCATCTTCACCTCAACACACAACTAAAACATGGTGTCTGACCTCAGAGTCTCCAGTCTGCAGTCTGGACTCTCCAGAAAACCACACAGATCCTCCAGTCCTGAATCCAACATAATATTCCAGCTCAGGTCCAGATGTTTCAGATGTTCCAGATGGGAGGGGTTGGACTTCAGAGCTGAGACCAGAGAAGAACAGCTGATCTCTGACAACCTGCAGTCCACCAACCTGAATAAAGAATAAAAGCAGTGATGTGAAGCCACCAGGATGCAGGTTAAAACAGTCAAACAGAACCAGTGAAAAAGAGCTCTCATTAATATTAATGACATCATGCTGCTGCTTCAATAAACACGTAGTGACTTCAGCTCTTCAACTCTGCAGCTCCACCAGTGGATCCATCCAGACAAACTCATGGGAACTGTGTTCAACTGGAAGATA
This sequence comes from Hirundichthys speculiger, assembly GCA_018398805.1. Classification (NCBI taxonomy): domain Eukaryota; kingdom Metazoa; phylum Chordata; class Actinopteri; order Beloniformes; family Exocoetidae; genus Hirundichthys; species Hirundichthys speculiger. The sequence goes on along the minus strand of JAGFBZ010002191.1, from coordinate 25,579 downwards.
AAGTTGTTTTTTAACAAGTTCACTGTGAAAAGAGGTCAACAGAGACTTTATTTAATGAGGAAACTGAACATTTTAATGTCAACAAGAGGATTTGATCCAACTTTGTTCTTTTGTCTTTTTCTTTTTAAAACCTGCCAGACATTGGGAAGGTTTGATCCAAGATGATCAGAACCAGACAGAGAGACTGGTTCCCTCTGGAGAAACAGGTGGTCAAGAAGCTGGTCACATTGTGTATGGGAGTGGTTAGGGTGTTCCACCTGTTTAACCAATCAGTGCGTCAGTAGCCATTGCCTTTAAGAGCAGGTTGCCGTACCTGCTAACTGCTATGGAGCGTCTTATCACCCAGATCAGAGCAGCTCTCATGGGCAGCTCATCTGGGACTCTGCTGTAGAGCTTTCTCCTCTTCCTCTGCACTGATATATACATAACTAGTTCTAACTAATGTGGAGCAAATGATTTAATCATTTCTTTTGTACTCCAAGAAGTTTCAACAAACTGCTCAGAAAAAAATAGAGCTGGTGAATTTCTAGGAAAGCATTTCTTAACTAGAAAAGCACTCGGAGAGCGCAGACCTCCGCCAAGCACAACAGTTGTGGTTGCTTTAGGGTTCAAGAAACAACTAAACAGCGCAATGTTAGTGAAAATTTGAAAGTTATCCAGAATTTATTCCAGATCACAACCAAAATAAAATCAGTTCTTCCTTTTCACATTTCTAAAAACTCCTGAAAATGCGCACAGCTGCGCCAAGGCGCATAGCCGCTGGGAGCGGTGCTTTTTAAAATACTACAGAATAGGGCTGAACGATTAATTGCATTTGCGATAATCTCGCGATATCATAAAACGAGATTTTCCAACCGCAAAGGCCGCGATATTACTTGTCACGTGATCTGGCGACGTCACGTGACTTGCGAGTGAGCCCAGCTGAGCTGAGCAGAGCAGACAGGACAAGCCGTGTTGCCAACTTAGCGACTTTCCAGACCCCTCTAGCGACTTATTTTGTAAAAAGCGACTAGCGACAAATCTAGCTACTTTTTCTGGTGATTTAGAGACTCAAGCGCACTCAAACCGCTGGGTTTAGGCCGCCTCGCGAACCGCGCTTCTCTCTCTCTGTCGGGCACAGTGCACAGCCACAAACACCCCGCCCGCTGCGCGAGACAAATCGAGCTCCCCCCCCTTTTCCTTGCAAAAAATCTGTGAGCTCCTGAGATTTATACAGAAGAATCTTTCTGGCTAACAGTGCCATACTCATTTTGCACTTCAGTATGTTGTGTGCTGCTGTTACTGAGTAAATATAATATTTCTATTAGTGTTCAAAAAGTTTTTTTTTTGAAAATGTCCAATTGGTTAGAGCAGATATTTGTTCTTCTTTATTTTCCTGTGTGATGTTACTGACTGGAGATCAGTAAGCTTTATTTTTTTTATATCTGTATATTTTATTTATTTATTTATACACTGTCCTGTCAATCTCAGACAGTGTTTAAGAAGTGCAGTCCACATGTTTACATAAATGTTACACACGTTTCATGAAACGTGAAAAGTTAGATGTTAAAGAGGTAAAGCCACAGATTTGTTTGCTTTATTGTTGTAATGTGCACTTTAAATAAATCCGATATTGTTTATTATGACAGTGTTTGAAAAATACATGAGAAGAGGACCTTAAAAATAATCGCACATTAAATCGCAATCGCAATTTTGAGGAAAAAAAATCGCAATTAGATTATTTTCCAAAATCGTTCAGCCCTACTACAGAATGGATCATTGTATGAGCATTGAGCCAGAGGAACAGGTATGATGACATTTTACCTTCTACCACTGAGCGCATCTCAGGTGTTCCGAGCTCAAGGAGGGGGTCAGAGGGATACGAGCACAGTACAAGAAACTCCACAACAGAGTTCTGTGATCTCCTCGTTTCCCTCCACAGCAAACATCTGGATGAGATCATGCCACAGCTGTACAGACATCATCTGCCCTTAAGAGAATAATAACGTATGCAAGTAATACAGTGATGCATAATCGAGAGGTAGAGCCGGTTGTGCAGTCCACATGTGACTGGGTGGACGCGCAATGACGGGATTTGGAAACGCTCTTTTACGCGCTGACATGCCAGTTGCGCTTTCCACAAACTCTGTATCTTGCGGTACCTACCTGTATCTCGCAGATTTTGGGTAGTGTGGGCCGCAAGATACCAAATTTGTGGAAAGCACAAGAGACACGCCCATTGCCGCGCCCACAATGTGAGTAAGGGAGTCGGCATAATGGGTAGCAGCTTTTGGGAGCGGAAGATTGCATTAGCGGTTGGCAGAGGCTCCTAAATCTGCAATTTGCAGGTAGTGGGTAGTAGGTATTGGGTAGCAGGAGGTGTAAGATAGGGCCCTAGGCATGTTTCCTCGCCACCAGCTTAAACTAAGTTGAGGAAATCTAGCAAGGACATCCTACCAGACCACAACTTCAGAACCTTTAAACGGAGAGCTGGACCAGTGACAGACTATGGCAGAAAGAGGCTGAATCAACTAGGGGGATCTCACAAAGATGAGACATGATGAAACAAACCAACTTTGGAAAGAATCTGAAGAAGCAGAGAAGAACCACAGAAGAAGAAACCAGAGCAGTGAGATGGTCAGTGTGGATCAGTAGAAGATCAGCCTGATGTCTGCAGTTTAGTGTCAACACAACTTTCACATCATCTTCATCTCAACACACAACTAAAACATGGTGTCTGACCTCAGAGTCTCCAGTCTGCAGTCTGGACTCTCCAGAAAACCACACAGATCCTTCACTCCTGAACCCTGAAGGTCCTTGTTGTGATTCAGGTCCAGATGTTTCAGATGGGAGGGGTTTGGACTTCAGAGCTGAGAGCAGAGAAGAACAGCTGATCTCTGACAAACTGCAGCTCATTAATCTGAAAGTAGAAACTTGAGATAAATGTAATCAGAGGTGATTCTCCTTAAAGTCATTTGACTGTCCATCATGTTCATGTGGATCATCACTGGTATCTGACACTTTTGAAAATTCAGTTTAACCTGTTTTTTTAAACTTGTGCTCGAAAATGAAACACCCAAATTCTGCCAGCCTCATTCTTCCATTTCTTCTGGAAAGAAAACCAGCTTCTGTGCCTCAAGTCTGCTTTCTGACTGTTTTCCTTTGGTGAGTGCGCACGTGGGTAAATCCCGAGTGCAGTGACCAATTTGAATGATTGACACCGCTCTCCTAATCGTCCACTCGGCTTTGCTAAAAATTCCAACCAATAGTCGATTTCATGAGAAATTACATGCAGGCGCTCCCCCAGTGCAGAAAGTTTGTAAACTAAGAAAACAGAGCCGTTTCCAGTTGGAATCAATTTGGTGCGACACAAAACAAATGAATTTACCAATACCAGAAGTTTCATTCATATAAAATCAAGTTATGGCCAGAAAACAGTAAAGGGAAGACAGAATTCACGGTCATCATTTTCATAATATGATATTCATTTTAGGAATTCTTTGTCTGCTCCTTCTGTGAGTTTTAGCTGTTAAGAAATAATACAAATAATAATAATTCTACTGATGGTAAGGAAAAGTGTTGGAAAACTTGATTTATGAAATTATTCATTACATATGCTGGTGTTGGACTGTTAGCTTGTTTTGGACAGTCCTCTATTTAAGTAATTGTAGTTTTAATTTTCTTCTTTTTTCCTCAAATTCATTTTGTTGTACTTTTAGCTGATGTTCTTCTGGTTAGGATGGGTGTATGACATGTGTATATTTATTAAAGCATCATGTAGTCATAATCATATTAATTCAACCTAGCAGCCCCTGAGATCAGGGGCTAACGGGCCTCAAAAGTTTAAGTTGACTTTCTGTCCAGTCTGATACTAGTTACTGGTTCTATCTGAGTTCTGATTCTGAACATCATCATTTCTCTTTTCCACAAGGAGCAAACATCTCTGTGATCAGGGAGGCTGATCTGTCATCAAGCTGACATGGAGAAGGTCACATCCAGCAGCTTCAGACTCTCTAGAAAGTTCACTGGATTTACAGGAAGGGAGGGGGACAGCTGATCCAGATGTTTCAACTTTACTGATGGAAGATCTCTCACAGAAACCCAGAAAAGAGACTTAGAGAAGAACATGTGAGCTGATTCAGGTTTAATTCTGATCTAAACTGGTTTCTTCTCTGCTGTTGAACTTCAGAACAGCTGAAAAAAAACAGGTTCATCAATGAAGTTGAGATCAATGTTTTTTACAGCTGATCTTTTTGATTTGCAGGCTCAGAATTCTTTAGACCTTCAGAGAGAGACAGAACATTTCTACACATTTCCTCAGATTAAATGTTAGTCACTGTTTTATGAAAATGTTGATGAATAAAATCATTTTTAGACATCAGTGGAGGATTATAACTGGATCAATGGAGAAAAACTACAACATCTCCAGTGAACTGACCTCAGAGTCTCCAGTCTACAGTTTGGACTCTCCAGTCCAGAACACAGCTGCTTCACTCCTAAATCCTGCAGGTCCTGGTTCCAGCTCAGGTCCAGTTCTGTCAGATGGGAGGGGTTGGACTTCAGAGCTGAGGCAACAACTTCACAGTCAGTCTTTGAGAGTCCACATTTAACAAATCTGTGATGAGAGAAAATATGAGGTGAGTTGTAATAAAACAGATGATCTGAGTTCTAAACACAGACTGAACACATCTGATGACAAAACAGAAAGATGTCATCATCTGATGAACATCTGATCTTCACATCTGTGCTTCAGATCATCTCATCCTGCTGTTTTTGACATGACACCATGAATGTGTTAAGTGTGTCTCAGAGCTGCAGACTTTTACTTTGTCATGGTGACATCTATTTCATCTGCTGAACTCTTTCATGTGTTTCAGCTCATTTTTGGACGTCTGTATCTGAAATAAATCCTGATGAAATGTGACAAACTGACCTGCAGGTCTATAGACCAAGTACATATGTGTCCACATCAGAACTATTCTAAGTCTCCAGATCTGAACAGCCTTTTTCAAGAGTTTCAATGAAAATCTTTCATCTGATGTGTCTCTGGAAAACTGGCTGGAACTTCATAGAAACACAACTCCCCAATGGCTCTAATATTTCAGCTTTCTCCGTTACAGAGATTCATCTCTGGCAGGAAATCAATGAACTAAATCAAGGAATTGAAATGGGAATCTCTGGTTGAGTTGACTTGAGGAGACCCAGACTAAAACAAACACATTTGACTTCTAAAGTTTTCATGTTCAGGATCAAAACAATCAGAAGTGTGAATATTTAAATAACTTGAAATGGGCATGGTGTGAACCCAAATGCAAAATAGAAGTCGTAATGACCTTTATTTAAACAGTCAGCAGGTGGATAGCAGATGAGGGGTAATGTCAGATGGAGTGGGATCCAAAGAGGGGAGCAGGCAAGCAGACACCAGGGAAACAGAGGCAGGAGACGTGGCCAGGGACAGAAACAGGTTCGGTTACCGGGAAGCTGACGGTCGAGGCTGGTCGAGACTGAAGGCTGGTCAGGTTGCCGGGGAACAGAAGGTGGAACACCAAGAGCAGAAGCAGGCAGGTCGGTACACGGGGTTAATCCAAATAGGGACGGGTCCGAAGCAGGCTGGGTTGGCAATGGGTGGTTAGGCAGGAAAACGCTGGAAAGTCTTGCAAGGGAGCAGAGAACAATCTGGCAGAGACTGTGTCTGAAGCTGATTGCAGAAGACATGCAGAGCAGCTGAGAGCACAGGTGAGTGAAGTTAGCTGATGAGGAGGGAGGAGCTGGTGAGCTGAGTGGGAATGGGGTCCATAGAAAAGTCCTGACCTAGTAACAGAACTGTGACAGAACTAAACTGCTAATCTGCAGTAACTGATGGAGTTAATGATCACATCTGGACTCACCGAGCCTTTCTGCAGTTCCTCACAGCTGGGATCAGTCTACGTCGTCCTGCTGATGTTGTGTTGTACTTCTTCGGGTTTAACTCATCCAGAACCTCCTCTGACATCTGCAGCATGTAGGCCAGAGCTGAACAGTGGATCTCAGAGAGTTTCTTCTCTAATCTGTTCTCTGACTTCAGGAACTCTTGGATCTCCTGATGAACTGAGAGCTCCTTCATCTCCATCAGACAGTGGAAGATGTTGATGCTTCTGTCAGGAGAGATTCTGTCAGTGTTCATCTCCTTCAGGTTGTTGATGACTTTCTGGATGATTTCTGGACTGTTCTTCCTCTGATCCAGCAGACCTCCGAAGAACCTCTGGTTGGACTCCACAGAAAGACCATGAAGGAAGCGAACAAACAGGTCCAGGTGGCCATTTTTACTCTCCAGGGATTTCTTCATGACTCTCTTCAGGAAGAAATCCAGAGATGAGTAACTGTGGTTTTCTCCCAGGAAGTTCTTCAGCACATCAGCTTCTCCGTTGGTGTAACAGTGGAACATGTAGACTGCAGCCAGAAACTCTTGGATGCTCAGATGAACAAAGCAGTAGACTGGTTTCTGGAAGATCACACACTCTCTTCTGAAGATCTCTGTACAAACTCCTGAGTACACCGAGGCCTCTGTGACATCAAGACCACACTGCTCCAGGTCTTCTTGGTAGAACATGATGTTTCCTTTCTCCAGATGTTCAAAGGCCAGCCTCCCCAGCTTCAGAAGAACTTCCCTGTCAGCCTCCATCAGCTCCTGTGGACTGGTCTCATGTCCCTCATGGTACTTGTTCTTCTTCCTCTTTGTCTGAACCAGCAGGAAGTGTGAGAACATGTCAGTCAGGGTCTTTGGCAGCTCTCCTCTCTGCTCTGTAGTCAACATGTGCTCCAGAACTGTAGCAGTGATCCAGCAGAAGACTGGGAGTCCACACATGATGTGGAGGCTCCTGGATGTCTTCATGTGGGAGATGATTCTGCTGGACAGCTCTTCATCACTGAATCTCCTCCTGAAGTACTCCTCCTTCTGGGTGTCAGTGAAGCCTCGTACTTCTGTTACCCTGTCAACACATGTTGGAGGGATCTGATTAGCTGCTGCAGGTCTGGAAGTGATCCAGATGAGAGCTGAGGGAAGCAGGTTCCCCTGGATGAGGTTTGTCAGCAGCACGTTGAGAGATGAGCTCTGTGTGACATCAGACAGGACTTGACTGTTGTTGAAATCCAGTGAAAGTCTGCTTTCATCCAGGCCGTCAAAGATGAACAACAGTTTCCAGACAGCCAGCTGCTCTGCTGAGACCTTCTGGAATGTTGGATGGAAAACCTGGAGCAGCCTGAGAAGACTGTACTGCTCATCTCTGATCAAGTTCAGCTCCCTGAACGACAGCAGAACCACCACACTGACATCTTGGTTCTCCAAGCCCTCTGCCCAGTCCAGACTGAACTTCTGCACTTTGAAGGTTTTTCCAACACCAGTGACACCGTTGGTCAGAACCACTCTGATGGATCCACGTTGGTCAGGTAAGGGTTTGAAGATGTCCTGGCACCTGATTGGAGTGTCATGGAGGGTCTCCTTCTTGGAAGCTGTCTCCAGCTGCATCACCTCATGTTGGGTATCAACCTCTTCACTCTGTCCCTCTGTGATGTAGAGCTCAGTGTAGATCCTGTTGAGGAGGGTTCTACTTCCTGGTTCATCAGTTCCTTCAGTCACATGTTCACATCTCCTCCTCAGACTGATCTTATGTTCATCTAGAAGCTCCTGCAGACCAACATCTGCTGAAAGAGCAGAAACACCATGAAAGTCAAGAAACAGAAAAGTGTTTCCTGTCATGTCAGAGCAGTTTTCAGAAATGAGTCCATCAGCAGACAGATGTTCAGTCTGACCTGGTCCAGTTCTGCTCTGACTGGCTGTCTGCAGTCCAGCTCTGGTTCTGGATCTTTCTCCACACTGGGGACAGGAGGAGTGTCCTGATGAAGCAGACTGGTCCCAGTATGAGCTCATGCAGCGTCTGCAGAACCAGTGTCCACAGCTGGTAGAGACTGGATCCTTCAGGACGTCCCGACACAAAGCACAGCAGGATGGCTGCTCCTCCACACTAACTCCACTCCTCTTCCTCCCTCTGTGAAGACATTTCTTCATCACTACAATCATTTTCTGACTGTTGGAGAAAAATCTCCAGATGAGTCAACAGAGTCCAGAAGCTCAGATGGTCTCAGAGATCAGGAAAAGTGTGGCTGCTTTTCTGTTTGAATTCAGCATCCAGGCTGGAATTAAACTGATGATTCCTTCTAGAAACATTCAACTATTCTTTAACAATCAATAATCATCAGTTAGTGTATTGATGAAGGATTGAGCAACAGGAAGTGTTGATGAGTTAAAGAGACAAAATCTAATCTGTCAAAGTCATTTAAGATGAGTCATATAATCAGTTAACAACAGTTCTCTTACTTTGGGTCTGAGGGTCCAGGTTCATTACTGAAGTTGGGATTTTCCTCTTTGGACATGTCACTCTTCATAGACAGACAGATGGATCCTGGAGACTCTGGTCTCTGACGGTGGTTCAGACCTCTGACAAACACAAACATGTTCTGGTTCATTCCACATCAGTCACTGATAATATTGATGATGACCACTGAAGGAGATCTAAACAGTCAAACTGCAGCTGCAGATAACTAGAAGGTTTGGAGTCTCACAGTCCGATGAACCATCTAATGTGCTTATCTCCCACATTTTTAAAATCAGTAAAGATTTGAAAAAATCTAAACTAAGCACAAAAAGGCAGGAAATCTCTGGTCAATTATTTCTTTGTTGTTTTAATGTTTCTTGGAAATAAATCTTTTACTGTTGGAAAGTCTAATTATTTCTTTTTGATATGGATCCACATTTGTCAGGAACATCTGTGAGAGAGTAAACAACACGCTAAATGTCACTTTGACAGGATGACCCCACAGGTTGACGCCCCCTACCCCCCACCAACCCACCCCACACACTTACATCTGTTTTTTCTAATTCAAAATTAGTATTTAGAGGCTTTGTGAGCCTATGCTGGGGCCTATAGCTGAGCGTGTGTCAGAGCCTGTGCTGGAGCTTGTGGTGGACCCAACGCCTAAGTCTGAGTCTACAGAAGGTGACCATTCACTGGGATCCCATCCACAGCCTGAGACTGTGGAGACGGCGGGATCACCCTCTACTCCAGAGAGTCCACCTTGCTGTCGAGTATTATCCTGAAACTGGTGAAAGCTTTATTCAACCATCTGCTCGATCCCGTTATCATCAAGCTCCGACAAGAGGAATGCTACGGTTGTCTGTTTGACTATCCAAGTCAGAGACAGCATCAGTGTTTAGAGATCATCGAAGAAGACTTCTTGGAAACCCGCGCTTGCGAGCTGAAGGAACAACTCTTCAACCGGAATTTCATTCCAGGCATTCGCCACTTCTTAACCATGTATCCTATCCATGCAGAGGCATCAAAAGTCTCAAAAATGGCTGAAACTCTGATGACAAAGGCATGTTAATGAAAGGAGGAGGAGAATGACCCCAACAACTTTGTGAACAGAGAATCCTTCAGAAAAAACCTCGAAACTTTGGCTAGGTTCTGGGAGCGTGCTGATTAGTTTTTACACACACTACTATAGCTTTTGGTTTTTATATTTTACCGATGCCTGAGAGAAAAAATAAACAAAGAAAAACAAAAAAGAAGCAACCTCTTTTTCATAACATGCAAAAAGTGTATGACAAGCCTACCTGTCACATGTTTTTTTAAACACTGTTGTTAGTTTTTATATTCACTCATGTTTTTATATTCACTCATGTTTTTTAAACATTGCTGTTAGTTTTTCAGGCTTATGTTTTTTTTAAACACTGTTGTTAGTTTTTATATTCAATCATGTTAGTTTTCATATTCACTCATGTTTTTTTAAACACTGTTGTTAGTTTTTATATTCACTCATGTTAGTTTTTATATTCACTCATGTTAGTTTTTTATATTCAGTCATGTTTTTTTTAAACATTGCTGTTAGTTTTCAGGCTTATGTTTTTTTTAAACACTATTGTTAGTCTTTTATACTTATGTTTTTTATATTCACTCATGTTAGTTTTTATATTCACTCATGTTTTTTCAACATTGCTCTTAGTCTTTAGTCTCATGTTTTTTTAAACAGTCTTTGAAACTCACTAATGTTTTCTATTCTCACTCATGTTTTTTATATACTGTTGTTAGTTTTAGACTAATGTTTTAGTTTTTATATTTACTCATGTTTTTTAAACATTGCTGTTAGTTTTTTATCTCATGTTTTTTTAAACACAGTTTTTAGTCTTTTTATACTCACTCATGTTAGTTTTTTTATATTGACTCATACATATATATATATATATATATATTTTTTTTTTTTTTTTTTTTTTTTTTTTTTAAGATTTTTTTGGCTCTAGTGGCCTTTATTGATAGTAGAGAGACAGCAAGGGGGGCAGAGAGAATGGGGAAGACACGCGGCAAAGGGTCGCTGAGCCGGGAATCGAACTCACAACCAGCCGCACGAGGACTGTAGCCTCTGTATGTTGTTGTTGTTCACTCATGTTGTCTCAGTACTGCTATCAATGAAGTCTGTGAACTCGGTGTGCGTTGTGAAAGCTCCACAGCCTCTTCAGACATGTTATAAGTTGTACTGCTTCACTCAATTGTGGACTCTGGACTATGAAACATCTTTTCATAATTTCTCTGTTCAAGTTTTTTTCATGGCAGACCCAAAATCCTGACATGACACAACATAATTAAGTATTTAAGATGAGCAAAAGTCAATTCATTCCCAACACAGTAATTATGTACACAGACTTCCAACAGTGTATTATAGTGATGTCAAACTTGGTTCTGTTTTTCAGGGACCCCTGTCCTTTCAGATTAGTCACTTTTTTAGACTCCAGTCCAACACTCCCCCTGGTCCATCAACTCCGTATAAACAAAAGTAGAGATCCTGCCATTAAAAAAAGAGCTACAACTAGATCAAAATTTGATATCTTACGTATATCAACAGCAAAAAGAACTTAATCTATGTTTTATTTTGAAATTAATATATAATGAATATATATATATGCATTGAGCCACACCTTTGGTGTGGTTCAATCCTTTGCACTGGCCTTGGCTCATTTTCTGTGAAGAACATATATCAGAATAGATTTTTAATGGCCACACACCGTACATCCCCCCTACACACTTCTCTTACATATAAGATGTCCAGGTCCACTGGACCTGGGGCTAATAGGAGTGTGGAAATTGATGTTCTGTGTATCTACACTCTGTCCTCCTCCAGCCTGTGCCTGCTGCTAGTGTGTGTGTGTCACCATTGATGAACAGCTGATGCCATTTAGGGGCTGCTGCCCCTCTTAGTAGTATATACCATCTAAACCTGTAAAGTATGGTATAAAGATCTGGGCTGCCTGTGATGCCACTTCCTCATATTCTCACAAGTCTACAGAGGGAAACCTAACGGAGGAGCCCCCGAGAAAAACCAAGGAGTGACAGTTGTCCTGGACATGTCTCAGAGACTCAGTGGACAGAATGATTCTAAGGCGAGTGTTCATAACAGGAGGAGCAAAGGGACAGGGATGTGTGGTGTGTGTGTGTGTGGGGGGGGGGGGGACGGAGTAGGTGAAACAGAGCAGAAGAGAGAGAGAGAGAGAGAGCGCGGGAAAAATGATTTGCAATTTAAAAACTTGCCATAAACATTCCAATGGTCGAATTTGCAGCTTCGTTGCAGTTTGGATGGGCTTACTCTGGACCAGTGGTTCTTAACCTGGGTTTGATCAAACCCTAGGGGTTCGGTGAGTCATTCTCAGGGGTTTGGCGGAGGTCAAGACACGCACCTGATTCATATGATTCATTATGACACGCCATCACTGGCTACAGGTGACCACGTTACATTGGTTGGCCAATCTGTGCTGCAGGGAATTTGGTGCACTCAGTAGTCGACTTATGACTGTCGTGATGGTACATTATGTGATTTGTTTAATATTTTAATCCATACTAATAAGTAAGTTATGTAATTCATGCAGTTCATGCATTGTATTGGTTTTGTTCTTTGTTCTCACTGTAGCATATAACATATACCTATGTCTTGAATTTGAAAAAAAAAAAAGTAATTTTATTGTTTAATAAAGAAGGGTTCAGAGAATGTACATATGAAACTGGTGGGGTTCAGTACATCCAACAAGGTTAAGAACCACTGCTCTAGATAGATAGATAGATAGATAGATAGATCAGTTCTCTTACTTTGTGTCTGAGGGTCCAGGTTCATTACTGAAGAATGGAGGTTCATATCTGGACCAGTCACTCTTCATAGACAGACAGATGGATCCTGGAGACTTTAGTCTGTCCTCCTCTTCCTCTTCCTCCACACAACCATCCATCTTCTGGACTTCAGTCAGTCTGAGAGCTGAACCAGAACCACCGACTGTGAGATCAGAACCAAAGAATCAGGACAAACTACTTTGTTCAAGAGTCACTCAGACTGAAACCAGAGGAGGCTGGTAAGTTTTCAAGCTCCTGCTTTTCATTCTCTTTCAGATGACACCACCATTGTGGGACTCATTCACACTAAAATGAAACGGTCTCCAGAGCAGAGGTCCAGACCCTGTCCTCCTGGTGCAGAGACAACAAGCTCATCCTCAACACAAAGACAAACCCAGAAATGTTCATGAAACAACTCAATGGTTTCATAGTTTTTTAAAAAAACAGAAGTGACTGTGATGTAGGCCATGACAGACTTTGAAGGGAAATGTCCCAAATATCTCCTTGGTTTCCTACACAACAAACATCTGAATGAGAGACTGTTTGGCCGTGACTATTCCCACATCCACCACAACTGCTGACCAGACATCCTCTGACCTCAAACGAATAAAAACGTCTGCCAGTAATACGGTGATGCATAATTGAGAGGTAGAGCCTGTTTGTGGACGTCCACATGTGACCAGGTTCCTGGTCTCAGTCCTCCATCTGACTGGGTCCCAGACCTCCATCTGACTGGGTCCCAGACCTCCATCTGACTGGGTCCAAGACCTCCATCTGACTGGGTCCCAGTCCTCCATCTGACTGGGTCCCAGACCTCCATCTGACTGGGTCCCAGACCTCCATCTGACTGGGTCCCAGACCTCCATCTGACTGGGTCCCAGTCCTCCACCTGACTGGGTTCCAGACCTCCATCTGACTGGGTCCCAGACCTCCATCTGACTGGGTCCCAGACCTCCATCTGACTGGCTCCTAGTCCTCCATCTGACTGGGTCCCAGACTTCCATCTGACTGGGTCCCAGACCTCCATCTGACTGGGTCCTAGTCCCTCCATCTGACTGGGTCCCAGACTTCCATCTCACTGGGTCCTAGTCCTCCATCTGACGGGGTCCCAGTCCCTCCTCCATCTGACTGGGTCCCAGTCCCATCTGACTGGGTCCCAGACCTCCATCTGACTGGGTCCAGACCTCCATCTGACTGGGTCCAGACCTCCATCTGACTGGGTCCCAGTCCTCCATCTGACTGGGTCCCAGACCTCCATCTGACTGGGTCCCAGTCCTCCATCTGACTGGGTCCCAGACCTCCATCTGACTGGGTCCCAGACCTCCATCTGACTGGGTCCCAGTCCTCCATCTGACTGGGTCCCAGACCTCCATCTGACTGGTCCCTAGTCCTCCATCTGACTGGGTCCCAGTCCTCCATCTGACTGGCTCCTAGACCTCCATCTGACTGGGCCCCAGACCTCCATCTGACTGCGTCCTAGTCCTCCTCCATCTGACTGGGTCCCAGACCTCCATCTGACTGGTCCTAGTCCTCCATCTGACTGGGTCCCAGATCCTCCATCTGACTGGGTCCCAGACCTCCATCTGACTGGGTCCCAGACCTCCATCTGACTGGGTCCCAGTCCTCCACCTGACTGGGTTCCAGACCTCCATCTGACTGGGTCCCAGACCTCCATCTGACTGGGTCCCAGACCTCCATCTGACTGTGTCCCAGACCTCCACCTGACTGGGTCCCAGTCCTTCATCTGACTGGGTCCCAGTCCTCCATCTGACTGGGTCCCAGACCTCCATCTGACTGGTCCCAGACCTCCATCTGACTGGGTCCCAGACCTCCATCTGACTGGGTCCTAGTCCTCCATCTGACTGGGTCCCAGACCTACATCTGACTGGCTCCTAGACCTCCATCTGACTGGGTCCCAGACCTCCATCTGACTGGGTCCCAGACTTCCATCTGACTGGGTCCCAGACCTCCATCTGACTGGGTCCCAGTCCTCCATCTGACTGGGTCCCAGTCCTACATCTGACTGGCTCCTAGACCTCCATCTGACTGGGTCCCAGACCTCCATCTGACTGGGTCCAAAACCTCCATCTGACTGGGTCCCACCTCCCCTCTGACTGGGTCCCAGTCCTCCAACTGACTGGGTCTCAGTCCTTCATCTGACTGGGTCCCAGTCCTCCATCTGACTGGGTCCCAGTCCTGATCAGAACCAGACTTTGGATCTCTTTAATTCTACCACTTCCTCATGAGGAAACACAGACCAGAACAGACGCACCCACTCCAGCTCATGGACCAGCAGGTCCTTGTTGAGGTATTTAATTTTCAGTCTGACTCAGACACTGGAACAGCAGAAGAAGAAGAATGAGGACAAACTCTCACCTGGTTTCCTCTGCTGCTCCGTGGACTGGAACACTGGACCAGTCTGAAGACTCTGGACACTTTCGGGACTTGTTTACTGTGTTCAGTAAACAAGTTGCTGGTTTACTGGAAATCACGTGACCTCTGTGAAGCAGAGAGATAGAGACATAGTTTCCTGTTTTCAGAGCTGGTTTCCTGTTCAGCAGAGTGAACTTCAGTCTCCATGGCGAAGCAGAACTGAGAGAAAATGTTCAAAAGAAGACAAGTTTTTTTGTAGATAACATTTCAGTCACAAAGACGACTGAAAACAGTTCTACAGCAGAACTAACATCAATTAATTATTAACAACGTAATATACACAACATCCTTCATAATGAGTTTTAATAAAACTCAGGAGAAGAAGACGAGTTTATTTGTACAGAACAAGTTCTGCCTCATCAGAACTTCAAGCTCGTCCATCTCGTCAGTGAGAGATCTCATGTCCTCCATCATGAAGGAGGAAGAGCTGATTCACACCTCCTCCTCTTTCTCTCTCTGCTCCTCTGCATCCACGCCGTCTCCTCTTCAACTCTTCAGGGATTTGGAGTCTCAGTCTGGACCTAATTTGTCTCCTTGATTCTTCAATCAGCTCTTCCTGCTTATCAACAACTCTCTTGTTACTATGGTTATTCATCATAACAGGTGGTAAAAATGAAAAGTCACCAAGAAAAACCTTCAACCAGCACAGCAACCAAACCAAGATGAAAAAATATCCCGTCAACAAGTGTAATCAAGGAAGAAGACCTTGTTAAAAAAAAACTTAAAGAAACTTAAAGAAGCTATAAAAAATCAAAGGAGAACGAAGACATTTTTAACATTTCTGACATTCTTGTTGGATGTTTTGTTGCTGATAAACAGACAGTCCTGTGTTGACTGGATTTTTTTTTTATTTAAAACAGCAGAAAACTCAGATAGGCACTTCAAAATGTGGATCATTTCATCTAAAGCTACTATTTGCTGCCTTCCAAGCTATAAGAATGAAATGACATTGTAAATGCTGTCATTTTATATATTTTGATTTATTTGCTATAATTATGTTAGAATTGCATTTCATGTGAAATGGCACCTTTTGTTAAGCCACTGTATAATTCATAATAATATTTAGTTTAATACAAATGTGGTGACTGTATGGTTCACTCCATGAGCGTCTGTAGGGGTGGAACTGAAAGATTGGAACTTTTGTTTCCGCATTGACGTAAATGAGAGCAAGCAATTATTTTTCATTGTTGCACGGGGTTCATAAAAGAAAGCACATAACCAACAGACAACAGAAGATGTTCTCCGGTTTGTCTGCAGATGATCTCGTTTCATGACAGGCAGCCAACGATGTATTTCAGTTCTGACCTTTAAGTATTTTTTGATATTGTTTGTATTTCAATATAATTTTATGCATATTATTTTTTATGTCATGCTGCATGTTGCCGACACATATTGTAATTTTTTTTAATAGTTTTCACGGCGTAAGTGGTTATGTACATCATGCAAAGGTGTGAAGGAATAAACGCCTGTTAAAAGAAAACCGACCTGTGTTTTGTCATTATGAGGATATTCAGGAACTGTCCTATGTTAAGTCGTATGTTCAGCTAGAGGGAGCTCTAGGCTCCAAGCATGGCTGTCAACGAGAGAAAAGCATGACTCAACAGGATTCGACAGATGTGAAAGTTGATAAAACAGTTTTCACTTTCCAGTCATTTGCTATGCAGGTATAAAGAGGATCAGAAAACAAACTGTTTCTTTCCAGTTGCTGAGAGCAACGGGAACTGGAAGGTGCTGGTTCCCCTTCTTGTATGCTGTTTCCCTCCAGGTTTGGATTTTTGTTTTTTTTTTCGTTAGAGTGTCTGGTTGACAGTCACATATGACTGGGGTGACATTTATTTTTATTCTATTTTATTAATCCAGGTACAAGTAATTTTCCCCTGGTAAAATTCCCAGGGTGGTACCTACATTCCCCCTCAGTACTGTCACACAGACTGTGAACTTTAGATCAAATGACTTCGTAACAGACTTGCTACAGTACAGTAACCGGCTAAAAATGAACAAAAAGCTCTTAATTCTTGGTCACTGAAAATAAATGAAGACCCAGGATGAAGAAACTAAACTGTGTACAGTTGAACCAAACCTGATCTCAATTCACACCTCAGCTGAACTCCAACCAGAACCCCAGAAACGGCATCTGCCTGATCAGAACCAGACTTTGGTCCTCACTAATTCTACCACTTCCTCATGAGGAAATACAGACCAGAACAGACGCACCCACTCCAGCTCATGGACCAGCAGGTCCTTGTTGAGGTATTTAGTTTTCAGTCTGACTCAGACACTGGAACAGCAGAAGAAGAAGAAGAATGAGGACAAACTCTCACCTGGTTTCCTCTGCTGCTCCGTGGACTGGAACACTGGACCAGTCTGAAGACTCTGGACACTTTCAGGTCTTGTTTACTGTGTTCAGACGCTCCTATCATCTCCTTCATCTGAAATTACATGACCTCTGTGTGTGTGTATGCGAGAGAGAGATAGAGAAAATGAAAGCTAGTTTCTCTCTCACAGACCCACAGTGGTCACGTGGTTTATTGTAACTCAGAGTTGATTTCCTATAAACCAGAGTACACTTCAGTGTCCCTGATGGAGCAGAACTGAGAGCTTCTGTTTGTGTTTTGGCTTCTTTATCATGAGTTTTTAAAAGAATCAGGAGAAGAAGACAACTTTATTTGTAGAGAACATTTCAGAAACAAAGAAAGCAGTTCTACTGCAGAATTTAGATCAATTAATTTACAGAAATACAAATAAAATTCATGAAAGAACCAAAATCAAAATAGATTTAGAGCAACAAGGAAGAAGTTGTTTGAAAAATTATCAAAAAAAAAACTCAGGAGCGATTCAGATTATAAAATAGGATTTTATCCTTGAAAGGAAACAATTTACAGTCAGTAAGTGACGATGCAAATGCTTGCAGTTATTCTGTCAGGCAACCTTCCTTTAGTCCACATGATTGGTTTATGGCTATTGTTCTTTACCATCTGGTCAGGTTAGATAATATCAAAGGAGGGACTGAACCAGTGATCTAGGAAATTAGGGATAGGGAAATTGGGGTCATCATGAGTTGACGATAGTTATCACAGAATTAACCATAGATGTTTACGATGCAAACACCTCAGTCCTTAATCTAAAGGAAATCCACATCTTTCTGTCATGACCCTCATGTACCCTTTTAGTGACACCAAGAAGATATATTACATTTGTAAAAGGATAGTAACACACAATAACCTTATTTTTCTGCCAGAAGTGAAAGCTGAAATGAGTAAAAACAGAGCAGTAATAGATGCAGCATGAAATAAAATGAAACTAAAGCTGAAGAGGAAAACAGCAGAGTTTTAGGGGAACTTTAAAAGTGTCCAGAGTTGGAGCACATTTAACATCAACAGGAGGTTTCTTCATGTGTTGCAGCAGAGCAGGTAAATGTTTGGTTCTAACTGGAGCTTCTACCAGCTGACTGGACCTGGTTTCTGACTTTCTCTCCAGAACATCTAACATGTTCTGTCCCTCTGATGTGTTCATTCCTAATCCTCTTCATCCTGGTCACTCCCAAAGAGAACCTCTACATTTTTAACCTCTGCTACCTCCAACTCTGCTTCCTGTCTTTTTCAATGTCAGATCACAATGTCACCTCCAAACATCATAGTCCATGGAGATTCCTGTCTGACCTCATCTGTCAGTCTGTCCATTACCATAGCAACCAGAAGGGTCTCAGAGCTGATCCTTAATGCAGTCCTACCTCCACCTTGAACTCCTCCATCACACCTACAGCTCACCTCACCATTGTCTTCCAGCTCTAATCTGTGTCCTGCTCCACTCTAACATCCTCCTCTGCTGCTGAAGGTTTCCAGGCTCTCCCTGTCATAATAAAGGTTTTGTGTAATGACGCTCTCCATGTTTTACATTATAATTTAAAAATACTTGTTATCTTTACGTTCCAGATGTTCATGACAGCATTTACAAGCACAAACACTACAAGGATAATGGAACACAAAATGCTCATAATTGATAGTCATTTTCAAATCTGCTGTGTAGGAAGAACTCCACAGGGGTCATGGCGAGGACATGCACAGATTGACCCAGACAATTACAGGATCCATACATTTCGGTGGAGAGCACACTGTACCCACCAGGACTGAAATGGTCCTGACTCATCTCCAGCTTGTGGTGAGACCAGTGACCTGCTGTACTTGGCCTGCCAGCCCAGCAATGGGCTTGATGACGTTCTCGTCTACCTATAGGACAGAGCAATCTCTCACCTGGAGAAGGCTGGGAGCCTTTGATTTCTCTGGCTCTTTTAACACCATACAGCCGACTATTCTAAAAGACAAGCTGGAGCACGCCGGGATGGACCTCCACGTCACATCCTGGACCAATCGATCCCACTATGTGAGGACTAAGGACTGTGTGTCAGACATGCAGTACAGGGGCCCCACATGAACGGTTCTTGCCCCGTTCCTCCTCACCCTGCACACTGCAGACTTCTTCTACAGCTCTACCTCCTGTCACCTGCAGAAGTTTTTGTCCTTTGTGGACTGGTGTCTGTCGAACCGTCTCCAGATGAATGTGGGGGAAAACTAAAGAACTGGTGGTGGATTTCCACAGGAGACAACATTCTCTTCCAGCACCAGTGGACCATCCAGGGATATTGAGATGGTGACATCAATACAAGTATCCGTGTGCTCACTAGAATCACAAACTGGACTGGACTGGATTGATCATGCTGCTGCTCTCTACAGGAAGTATCAGACCAGACTCTACCTGCCCAGGAGACTGATGTCTTTCGGAGTGCAGGGTGCACTCATCAAAACCTTCTATGACGCTGTGGTGGCATCAGCCATCTTTTTTGGAGCGGTCTGCTGGCCAAGCTATTATCTCCGATGGACATTTCATCCCAGCCCTGCAGGACACCATCACAGCACTGGGCAGCTCCTTCAGCAGCAGACTGAAACACCCAAGATGTCTGAAGGAGCGGTCGGTATTCCAGGTCGTTCCTTGCTGCTGCTGCAGGGTGGGCAAATCCAGTCCTGGAGGGCCGGTGTCCTGAAAGTCTTAGATGTTTCCCTCCTTCAGCACACCTGACTCAAATGAATGGCTCGTTAACAGACGTTGATGACAAGCTGATGGTGATCCATTCATCTGAATCAGTTGTGCTGAAGGAGGGAAACATCTAAGACTTGCAGGACACCAGCCCTCCAGGACTGGATTTGCCCACCCCTGTGCTAGGCTCTACAACCAGCACTGTTCCCAGTAGACCCATGTTACATGTTAAATCTTACACTCTACATTGAACATCGATATACTGTGCAATTAACTTTCACCATGTGCAATACCTCCAAGAGCAATCATTGTGCTGTAACTTCACTGAAGAAACAGATGCATATTGGTGCAGATACACATACATATGATGGTTGCTACTTTTTTTTTTTTTTTCTTTATTTTTAACTTGGATAGTTAATTACCTTGCACACGAACAGAAAATGTGTGTATATGGAAATCTTTCTTCTACTTATATTGTCCTGCCGTTGCAACACTG
Source organism: Hirundichthys speculiger (assembly GCA_018398805.1). Taxonomy (NCBI): domain Eukaryota; kingdom Metazoa; phylum Chordata; class Actinopteri; order Beloniformes; family Exocoetidae; genus Hirundichthys; species Hirundichthys speculiger. The sequence goes on along the minus strand of JAGFBZ010002191.1, from coordinate 5,455 downwards.
TGGATTTCCCCACTGTGGGACTAATAATGGAATATCTTATCTAATCTTAATCAACAGCTGTGGGTTGGCCTGAAGGGAGGATAAAGAGGTTATTCTTCAACTCCTCCATCTCCTGAGGGCTGCTGGGATCTTTCTGGGGGCGTGCACACAGGTGTGACAGTATGATGGATCTATCTGGTAGAAACCAGGTCAGGTAGGAACTGATACCTGGAACAGAACATCCTCGTCTTGTAGAGTTCATGTTTCCAGTAAACCAGGTTTTCAGCAGGTAGCTCCTCCTAGAACAGCTGGAACATCTTCTTCTGGGATTTCAAACTCAACCTTGTGATTTAGATCTTTATAGTCAGTGTTCTCCTGATCAATGCTGCCACCTGGTGACCAAAAAATGCAACTAGTTTTTGATTTTCTTGCTCTGAGTCTGAGTCTGCCTCCAACATCAGGTGAATTAAATGTTTTAATTGACGTCACATTCCAGTTTTATCCAGATTAAATGTCTCCAGTTCATTTTCTTTCAGTCCACGTTCTTCCTCATCTGTGTCTCTGCAGACTCCACCACTGCTGACGGTACCTTTGTTCTCTTTTGTCCTGATTCTTCTCAGTCTGTTCACTTCTGCTTCTTCTGTCAGAGCTTTTACTTGACTGCTTGTGATTTCACCAACGCAGCAAACAGCAGTAGCTTTTTCTAGAGTCTGATCAACTTTATCATTCTGTCTTCAACCAGGAGTCCTGCAGCTCTACAAACTCTCAGTCCTTGGTTTTGTTTCTGAGCTCAGTGACACGTGCATCAATAGTTTTTGGGCTCTTGTGAAGAACATGAGTCATATTTCAGGTTCAGCGCCTCTATTTTATCTCTTCATTCATCCTCACATCAAATCTATTCCAGTCCCTTAGCACCACTCAGCTGTCATTCAGACTCAGGTTTGGTGGAGGTTGAACCTGAGTCATACTCTTCATCCACTTTCACTTCTGGCACCATGTGATATTCAGGAGGCTGGACGACTGAACGTTCTACTGGACAGGCTTTACTCCAACAGGTGCTCGTCACGACATCACAACTAGCAACATGACATTGCATACTTCCACGTACGTTCTTAAATCTTCTAGAATTAATGTAACTGGTGTTTTGTGGGGGTTTAGTTAATAAAGGAGGGGTTGTGAGTGAAGTTGTAACAGAGTACAGTATTTTAATAATGGCTTCTGGTCTTCATAACTAGTCAGAACAGCATGTATAGTTGTTGTTCCTGGGAGACTAAACATCTACTTCCTCAGGAGCTGCAAGGACTCGTAGTGAGAAACAACGACTTTCTTTTGGGGTTCTCCCTCTATCTGTAACTCCTGTCTTGTCTGAACAGGTTGCAGGTGAGTTTTCTGTTTGGGAAGGCTGATGTAGGAGGTGGGCTCCCTTCATGGTATATCTACCTGACAGTCTGAGACTATGTGTTTAAGGTTTAAGTAGTTTCCCTTTTCAGCTAGCCGTTTCCATGCCAAAGAACACTTGTTTATGGTCATATACTTTGGCATGGACCTGGTTTAAAATCTGCTATAAAGACAAATGCCAATTTTAGCTCACTGTACTGACTATGGGACCAATTCTGGTCTCAACAAGCCAGACTACGGATCACAACAGCTGAGAGAAATTACACTGAGACTTGCAGCAATTCCTCAAAGCATATGTAAACCATAAATAAATATGAACATGAACTATAGTGGTACCATCATGTAAACAAGTGCTAAATAGCTGCTGTTTGTTAATCTGAAACGTGGAACATACATGTCTCAGAATTCATTTTGTATTTCATGAAGGCTAAATTTAGTCTGGCACCGAAAGCCTCATACTGCTTTGAGTACCATTTACACATCTCCAAAATGTTGCCAACTGGTCCCTGTATCTTTGTGTCAGCAGTTTAGTTGCCCCATTTTGGCTTATCCCTTTGGGAACAACAGGCTCATGTACACATGGGGCCTATCTTATTTAATCAGCATGTTTGAGTTAAATGACACGCTATTATCACCAGCTACCCTTCAACTTCTGTTCAGCTTCTCAAACAGTCAAAGCAAAAGGTCAAACACTGATAATGAGTAGACAGAATGAGCTATTCCTAATTAGACCTGACTCTAAAATCTGAATGTGAAATTAGGCTGCTGAGCAGAAGCAAATGACAAAAGCTCCCCCAATTCAATGCAGATGTTCCGCGTATCTATACTCTTCTCTTGGGTTTTGTTTTAGTGACATATGCCCATGAATGTGTGTGTGTGTGCGTGAAACAGAGCTTGTTGTTCTTAATACATGAGAATAAGGTTGCAAGTACATGTGACAAACCACATGTGCACGTGTGGTACTGGTGCCAATGGCTAGTTTGTGCATGTGCTGGAACAGCCAGTTCCCCCTCGGAGTGGGCAAAAGGATAGTGTTCATGGGCGACAAGTATACTCGTGGCACATTATCAGCAACAACACAAATACAGCCTGGCAGTATCCCAGCTGTTAAAGGGAGCCTTTGTTTGTGTGTTTGGCTCTGTGTGTTTGAATCAAGGCAAAGGGAGCACAGAAGGGTTGTGCCAAGTAGGGAGGTTTTCCCTTCAGGGAGAAGGGTAATTACATGAGAGTGCACAGAAGATAAAAAAAGAAAAAATATATATATATATTAATGATATTACTGGTCACTGAGGTGTTGTCCTTGAGGAGTCCTTTAGACAGAGATCAAGCACGTCTTGGTAACTCTGTTGATTTAAATTTATGTCACAACAAACCCAGAGATTCTACATTCCAGTTTCCTAAACACGTTCCAACAAAGTCATCATTGTGACTTTCCAATCTTTCAGCCAGTGGGCCTTGGGTCAAGCCCTAGTGACAGCAAGCATTTACCATGCTTAAAGTGTCCTTGAGCATTTCTACTTAATCCCAGCCCACTTTAGGTGCACTGCAGTGGGTCTAAACCATTCTTTTTGTGGAGGCAAATGGAGCATGATTTCACCCTTCAGGACGTACAGCCGTCAAAGAAACACCACTGTCCATGGTGCTGAAATTCAACAGTATTTATAGTGTACTGAATTTCCTTTACATGCTACGTCCTTATTGCAACCAATTTTCAGTATGCAGAGCCTCCATATTGTAAAAGTGATGAAATTGACCATGTGCAAAGACAACAGCATGCATAGTGTATTCACTTAAAAACCAAACATGCTGCTCATGGATACTAATATTACAGAATCCAGCAGAAGAGTTGTTCACAGCTGGGGAATATTAAAGCAATTAGTGGATGGTGGTGAAAAATATTTCAGCAATGTCCTAGAAAACAATCAAACTATAATAATAAAAAAAAAAATATCTAGTTTTCCCTTTGTGGAAAAAACACGCTGCCTGCAGAATCATTGATCACAGCCAGTGATTATTCTGGCCTTAATTCTGCGCACATTTCTCAATTCTTAATATTTTAAACTGGAACTGAAACTGCTTACTCTGTTTTACAACAAGTAATTTCCAGGTGATCGCTACAGAATGTATATAATGAGGAAGGATGTGGTTTAAAATTATCTACATCTTATGTTAAGATGTGCGTTGTTGATAGGCAGCTTCATTACTTCAGACAAAAGATGAGAAAAACATATATTTACCTCAATAAAAATCCCTGTCTTTAGACAGTGGTACAGTAAGAATATCATAACATTCAATAAGAACATGATCTTGCATCCATCCAAGTGCTCCAATGCTTGGCCCAGCCAGCAAAGGCCTGAAAGATGGCCACATAATGTCAGGGTTTGTGATTTTGTTTTGATTACTTTGCTTTCTTTTTCATGTTTGGGGCCTGGACTTCTGCTGGGCATGGTAGTGGCTGCTGATTGTCAATGCCACTCACCTGTGGCGGAATCCTGCTCTGTGTGTATAATCTCCAGTTATTTTAGTCATGACTGGAGCCGCCACCGTGTTTGCCACCCCTAAGGGAAATCCTATCTGGACTTTCATGCTGCCACACTTCTGTTCCTTGCTACCTTGTTTTGGATGGATTCATGTCAAGGACATTGATATTTTGTTCTAAAAGACTTGTAACTGAAAAATATCCTACTTACCTTTACCTGCTCTTCTCAGCTCGTTTCTGTGTCTGGGCTGAACTAAGCTCAAATCCTAACACATAATGACTGTCCCTTCTTTACCTGACTTGAATCTCACTGTAGATCCTTTTTTTATGTGATGGTTTCAGAGAGAAAAGAAAACACATCTATTTGAAGAGTATTTGAGAAGCTATAGTACTGTAGCTTCCTCATAAAAAGCGGATCATGGAAAGATCAGGGATCAGAAAGATTCCATGAATAGAAAGGTCAAAGCAGTTTTTGTGAAACCAAGGCTGGCATCTGATCATTTAAATTTTTGGTAAAAAACTGAACACTGCGTATCAGAAAAAAGAAAAAAAATGAACTCATACTAAATGTCAAGCAGAGTGATGGAAGAGTGATGATGTGGGTTTTTGTTTTGAGACAGGATTTGGGCACCAGAAACTCTTTTTTACACCAAAGTATTCTGGAGTGGAATATATTTCAGTCTCAATGGCAACTAAATTTTTGCTGAAGTTAACAGGGCAATGATTCAAAGCTGAAAAGAAAAAGAGGGAGTTTAGAAAAGAAAAGGAAGTCCAGACATAGCTCAGAACTTAAGTAAAATGGGAGAAAATTCCTCCACTATAATATTGGAGATTGATAACATTATACAGAAAATGATTACATCAAGTTATTGGTGCTAAAGGTGTTTCTGCAAGTTAGTGAATCTACTTAGTTTTTACACACTGCTTTTGTGTTTCTGATTGGTTTTTGATAAATAAATGATGACACGATCTAATGTGACAAGTTTTCTGTTTTGTGACTTTAGAGAAGGCCAGGTGACTTTTATGACAGTTCTCATACATACATTTGAAATTAAACAAGATTAACCTTACATAACAGCATTTATTAACTTAATCATTTAACAATTAAAAAAGAATTTAGTCAGCTTTTAATCATGCAGTATAATAGCTATCAAGGGGTACACATCAATACATATACTTTTAATCAAAGAGCATTGTGCTTGTTCAACAGTTAAATCAGTCTTTAGGATCTGCTTCATCTAAGATTCTGATGAAAGTATTGATACCATTCTTTTGTCTGTATGGTAAATAAAAAATGCAGCCTGCTGCTGGAAATTTAGATTAGCATAATGATTGAAAAGAGGACACTTTAAGTTAATTTCCTTTTTTTAATGACAATCCAAAAAAAAAAATAGATACAGTAACTTCAACAACAGTAGTTGAATAGCCCAAAAGAATCAGTATCTTCTCCTTGGTCTACAGTACTGAGCGTGCCATTGCTGTAACAATGGCAGTCAATCTTTTCTTTCGGTTGTAATGGCAATACAACCATTAGAAGATAACACAGTTGCTGTGAGCTCACATGCTTTGACCTGAGATTATGGTGGTGCTAAAAAAAAT